>OZ007496.1:102533282-102776649 GCA_963931805.1 Microdon myrmicae
ACTCGGATTTGCAAACAGCGAAACCTGATATCCTTGTCCTAACTAATACCCAGGCAGGCGGAGATGTTCGCTGTTAGCCGATGTTTGACTCAACTTGTGGAGGAACCTACGCGAGTGCCGGATGCCCGAGGTGATTATTCGAACACCTTGGATCTGTTTCTGGCATCCAAGCCGAGCATTTATACCCTGGAGTATACTGCGCCACTGGAGAACTCAGATCACTGCTTGGTATCGGTAGCGCAACCGCTTACATTTCAAGCGAATAACCGACCTAGGCAGTTTCGATTCGTATGAGGGTACGGGTCTGCCAACTGGGACGGTTTGCGAGATTTCTTCGCACCCTTTCGGTGATCTGAGGTGTGCTTTGGAAACTCCAATGTGATGTATGCGCGAAGGCGGACACAGAGATTTTTGTTCTCGGGATGGAGATCTACATTCCGCATTCTATCAAACGAACGTCATCTGATGAACCTTGGTTTGATAAAAAATGCGAGCAGATTACAGCGGCAAAAATAGAGCTTTCAAACAATGGCGCTCCAATCCCACCGATCTTAACAAAACGAATTTTGTTAGAATCAGAAGCGCGTGCAACCAGGCGATTGATACCGCAAAGAAGGCTTACAACGACAGCATGACCAATAAACTCCTTGAGTGCCCAGCTCGTTTGCGTCCCTTCTGATCAATGGCAAAAGCTGTTAGCAGTAACTTCGCTTCCCCCCCTTTTCCTCCGTTAGTGACGGACAGCGGGAAACTAGTTACAAATTCAAAAGATAAAGATAATGTGTTCTCGGATTTCTGTTCCGCGAATTCAAACCTCACCCCCAAAGTGTGATCGCGCCGGTACGGTCTGCAATGCGGGATGTGAGGTTCCGCTCGCGTACTATTCAACGCATTCTGCGCAGACGGGACTGTAGAAAGGCAACCGACCCGAACGGAATACCACCAATAGTCCTTAAGAACTGAGGTCCAGACCTATCGCCGGTTCTTGGCAGACTCTTTCGCTTATCTTATGCACGGAGGGCATTTCCCACCTGCTGGAAAATCGCTCGAGTTCATCCAATTCCAAAAGGGGACAAAAGTGTCTCCCACAAAATTACCGACCGTTAGCACTACTGTCTGTGTTATCTAAAGTGATGGAAAAGGTCACCAACGCCGAGTTAATTAAGTATTTGGAGTGCAACGAACTTCTGAATGATCGTCATTACGGATTCCATGGCAGGCGGTCCACTGGAGTCCTTTTGACTCTAATAGCCGATATATGGACATCTGCGATTGAGGAGCATGGTAGTTTAAGGGCGGTCGCTCCATCCGGGTTGTTGTGGACGGCGAGTGTTCGGATTTCTATCCTTTTTATTTAATATTTTGATTCCAACCTTTTCCTGCTTCACATGAATGATTTGTTGGATACAACGGAGAACAAAGTGTTCAGTTTCGTGGATGATAGTACGCTTGTTTCCTCCTTTTCGAGTGGCCGTCCGATTGGCGCGTCAACGTCGCACCAGCTGAGATGTAGACAGATTGGCTCTCTGAATCGGGATCTGGATAAGGTCCGGCAGTAGTAAAAGGCCAATCTCGTAGACTTCAATGCAAGGAAGAGACAGTATACAACACTCACAAAGAAAAGTGGATCATCGGTTCCACAGCTGATGATAAACGGTCAGAGCCTCGAATCTGGGGAAAGCTTGAAATTACTCGGCGCCACGGTCTGCGGGAATGTATGATGGTGTGGGGGTTCTCTATACCACATGGAGAACCAACCCACAATTCCATACCTTATTTCGACCGCTTTCAGCGCGTCATTTCTACCCATTCCCCTTATAAGCTATTCCACCTGTAAAACATGTTAAACGGACGCATAGCTAAACTCATTATCATATGCAGATAATGCATAACTGAGTTTAGCTACCTTTTTGCCATACGGCAACCCCATTTCGCTAACCCATGAGATTTCCACAGGAAATCGCATCATGTCGGTTAGCAACGGCATAGTCTGATCAAACGACGCGGTTGCTTAATCTTGCGACCGCTGAGGAAATTATCAAAGCATTTAAGTTAGTTCCCATGATCCGATTTCCCTAGCCGATGTAGCGTCCTATCGATTTTCTTCAGATCACCCAATTCGCTTGGGATCAACGATCTCATTTTACAGGTGAATAGCGCACACGATATTTTCCTCTCCTCCATAATTCTATTTCCATATGGTTCAATGCACTCTGAGATCACCACAGCCGTAACACTAGGGCAGTAGGTCATACTCAGAAACTGCCTTTGATACCAGCACACACAACCAAAACTACCCCGAGATCATAATACATCGTGTTTCTGTTCTCTCATTATCCCATGTTCGTCGATTATCAATTAACCGATTTTCTACCACACATCGACGGACATGGCAATGCGAGAGCAGAAGTATGTTTTCTTTTGGTTGTCAAGTGCGAAAAGTAAAATTACCCAACTTCATCCCTTTTCCAGATAGTCGATTTATAACCATCTACCAGATCGGTTGCGATTCAACATTCCATGCATAAAAAGTAAAACATCGGGGAAGAAAGAAACAAAGCCAGCAGAAATTATGGAAATAGCAACAGAATTTTAAAACAAATGATATGATGACGAATACTACACAAACACACAATACCCACCGGAGGACAATGAAGAGACTATTCCCCCAATTTTAGAAACTAAATTAAGAAACGCATTGCTGCGCCAAAAAAAAATCAACAAAGCTCCCGGGCATGGTGGAATAACAAACGAAACCCTGAAAGGATGCCTAGATCACATTATAAGCCCTGTTACAAATTTATTTAATGACATTATCACTGAAGAAGTTGATGATGATGATGAATAGCGCATTTATTGTACAATAATTTAACAAATTTTGACTTAGGACTAAATTTTTTTTTTATTATTATTTACTGGCCTGTAGGAACCCGGAAGTTCATAACCTCACCGACTCGGCTCCGCCATTGTTCCCTGTCCTGTGCGCTCTCCTTCCACGTTCGATAATCCGATCCGATCTCCTCGAGGTCCAATCTAACATTGTCCTCCCATCTCCGTCGTGGCCGTCATGTCGGTCTCTTCCCCGTTAGTTTAGCGTCAAGAATTCTATGCACGGTCCTATCATCGCCCATTCGCGCTACGTGTCCGGCCCATCTTAATCTTCGCGACTTGATCACTCTCACTATTGTAGGTTTGCGGTATAGCTCTTCCAATTCGTGGTTGTGGAGTTTCCGCCATTGTCCTGACTCCTCGTCATATTTACCGCCAAATATACCCCGTAAAACTTTATTCTCGAATACGCGGAATTTGTTCTCTTCCCGTTTTGTGAGAGCACATGTTTCGCATCCGTATAGAGCAATCGGCATGATTATGGTTCTATAGACACGGAGCTTTATATTACGTGATAGCAGTTTGGATTTTAATAGTTTACTGGCTGCATGCCAACTAGCGTTGCCGGAATGTAGTATTTTGTCAATTTCCTTTGACGTTTCGTTTCTGATCGTCAGTATCGTTCCCAGATATTTAAATTCTTTGACATTTTCAAGTATCTTGCCCCTGCCGTTTATATGTGTTCTCTGAGGTCCACCTGCTCTCGTCGTAATCATGTATTTCGTTTTGTCTTCATTTATTTCTAGGCCCACCTCTTCTGCTACTTGCATGATGATTTCACCGTTTTTACTTATAGTTTCGAGATTATCGCCCACAACGGCGATGTCATCCGCACACGCGAGCACTTGTGTGAACCCGTTCAGGGATGATCCGGCCGTGTTGTCGTCTTGTACCTTTCTGATAACACACTCGAGGACAAGGTTAAAAAGACATGGTGAGAGGCCATCCCCTTGTTTTAGTCCGTCCCGGATTTCAAATGGTTCTGAGAGGTGGTTTTCTATTCTAACTCGCCCTTTGTTTTCGGTTATGCAAATTTGAATGAGGGCGGCATATTTTATCGGGATCCCTACCTCAACCACAATATGGTAGAGTCTTTGCCTTGCGACTGAGTTGTAGGCTTTTTTGAAGTCCGCGAACAGTTGGTGAACCGTCTCTCCGTATTCCCACTTCTTTTCCAGCAGTTGCCTTATTGTGAACATCTGGTCGCTTGTTGACCGGTTCCGATGGAATCCGCATTGGTAGTCTCCCAATATTTCTTCTGCGTACGGTGTGATTCTTGCCAGTACGACATTTGTTAATATTTTGAATGTGATTGGGAGCAATGATATTCCTCCGTAATTTTCGCAGTCAGATCTGTCGCCTTCTTTGAAAATGGGGATGACTATTGCGGTTTTCCATTGTTCCGGAATGACTTCATTGTCCCATATTATTTTAACCAGTTGGTGGATCTTTCGAGCGGTTGCCCCTCCTCCATGCTTCACAAGCTCTGCTGGTATGCAATCGATTCCGGGGGCCTTGTTGTTTTTCAGTCGATTTATCGCGTCTACAACTTCGTCGAAAGAGGGCTCTGGGATCTGGGGCTCGGCTGTATGTACGTCTGGTGCGTTTATTTGTGGATGATGGGTGCGCACATTGAGCAGGTTTTCAAAGTACTGCTTCCATCTTGTCACGATATTGTTTGTTTGTGTGACCAGACAGCCGTTTGTGTCTCAGATTATTTTGGCTTTCCCTTGGTAGCCATTTCTAATTGAATTTATGCCGGCACACGTACCTCTGCTGTTCTTTGCTCTGGCATTTTCTATGATTTTTTCGATCCGAGTCTTCTCCCATTCGCGTTTTTTGCGTTTGAAAAGTCTAGTTGTTTCTTTCCGAATTGTCGCGTATCTTACTGCGTTGACTTCATCATATGCTTCTAAGTGGATCATTCTGAGGCGTTTACGTTGTTCGATCTTTGCCCTGCACTCATCGTCAAACCAAGGTTTGGAGTTAGGTGTTTTCTTAAATCCTAATACCTCTTGGGCTGTTTGTTTGATTGTGTCTCTGATCGATGCCCATTTAGTGTCCACACTATTGGCTTCCTCTTCCTCACTACTGTTATTCTCTAGGATGCTAAATCTATTCGTTAGTTCCTTAGGACTAAATGCTAAATCCTGTTTTACAAACTTTTCTTATTCTTAAAATAATTTACTGGCTCTACACGAGCACTCTAAATTACACGATACAAGTTTGTGTAATACCTTTCGGCGTACAATAATATTTTTATATTTTTACATATCTACATGGAAGAGAGAACTTCTCTATTTTTTTTTGTTTTTTTTTGTAATAATAAGATAAAATAAAAAGTTAACAAAAAAAAAATATTAACAAACATATTAACAAAATGTCAACATACAGAGATTTAAAAACGAAAAGGAATCTAAAAGCGAAATGGAAACAAAAAGGAAGAATATATATATATATATATAAACAATCAAATATGAATCAATGAAAATGATATTAATAATTGAAAAATATAATAACTTACCGTTTTGAAGTTTGAATGTTAAATGATGAAGTGTGATAAACGCAACTCATTTATGTATTACCCAGCTAAACAACGCTAGCTCATACATTCACACAATCACTCATTGACTCATTAAAACACTTAAAAATTGAGTTATTTTTGTTGACGCCACAATTACATAATATGGTGAGATTCACACAATCACTCACTGATACACTTAATAATTGAGTTATTTTGATAGCGCCACAGTTACATAATATGGTGAAATTCGATGAAATTCTCGCATTCATTGATTCAAATACAATTAATAATTGAGTTATTTGGATAACGCGACAGCTACATAATATGATGAAATTCTCTGAAATTCACGCAATCATTCATATACCATTAATATACAAGCACAATTATTTTTTATCTCGAAAAAGTAACCTAACTCACTATACTGCATAATTCCTAGTTATCTATATATACTCCATAATTCCTATCTATGTATACTCCATTATCCCTACATATGCTGCACGATTGCTAAATATCTATGCTCCCAAATTATCTTAATCGCATAACTATCTACGAGGGTTGCCTCTTATGTTTCGGGATTTGGCAACCCTAGTGTTGCAATCCGGCAATTGACAGCTCTATCGTAAAGTTGGACATTTTTGAGGTTATACGCACTCAGAACGTTTTGACATACGAGCGCTATTTGTGTTGTTTACAGTAACTTAAAAGATTCATCTCGGCCCAAAAATGGAATTAAATCGTCAACATTTTCGTGCGATTATTTTTTACAACTTTCGGCGTGGATTAATTCAGCAACAGTGCATGGATGAACTTAATTCAATTTTTGGCGATGAAGCTCCATCAAGGACCAGTGTTTATCGATGGTATGGTGAATTCAATCGTGGTCGTAGTTCACTCCAAGATGCATTTCGTGAAGGTCTTCCAAAATCAGTTGTTGTTCCGAAAACCATTGATGCTGTGCGCGAATTGATATTGGAAGATCGTCATGTGACCTATCGTGAGATTGAGACAACCTTAGGTGTTAGTGGGACCAGCATACATTTAATATTGCATAAACATTTGACTGTCAAAAAAATTTGTTCGCGTTGGATCCCACACAATTTGCCAATCGCCCAAAAAAAGGCTCGTGTCAATTGGTCGAAAGAAATGCTCAAAAAATACGGTCGCGGTTCTTCGAAACACGTCTATGACATCGTGACAGGTGATGAATCGTGGATTTACGCGTATGAGCCCGAAAGTAAACAGCAGTCGACTGTCTGGGTGTTTCAAGATGAGCCAAATCCAACAAAAGTTGTTCGCGCACGAAGCACTTCCAAGCAAATGGTCGCCTGTTTTTTCGGAAAAACTGGACATGTCGCAACCGTACCACTAGAACAACGCAGAACAGTCAATTCTGAGTGGTACACAACCATTTGTTTGCCAGTTGTCTTCCAAGAAATCAGGAAAATCAACCGCCGAAGACGGATCACTCTTCACCACGATAATACGAGCTCTCACATATCGGCTGCGACAACTGCATTTTTGAGCACCCAAAACATCGATTTGATGGGTCATCCGCCGTATAGTCCCGACTTGGCACCGAATGACTTCTTTTTATTCCCGTACGTAAAAAACAAACTGAGAGGTCAACGTTTTTCGACACCTGAAAAAGCGGTTGCTGCATTCAGAATGCATGTGTTGGAGATACCTCAATCAGAGTGGCAAAAGTGCTTCGACAATTGGTTCAAACGCATGCAAAAGTGTATAGATCTTCATGGGGAATATTTTGAAAAACAATAAAGTGATTTTCGATGATCAATATTTGTTTTTGTTCTCTAATCCCGAAATATAAAAGGCAACCCTCGTATATATATCCCATAATCACTCCGCCTATAATGCATAATTACATAAATATCTATATACCCCATAATCCTCGCCTATAATGCATAATCGCATAACATAACTATCTATATGTTGTGTTCTTGTAGAGGTTTGGTTTCAGGAAGCGTGTCTCCTAGTCCTTAAAAGGACAAGGTGATCTCTTAAAATAGACCGCTCCTGAAAACTTGTCCTACAAAAGGGGTCGTTGCCGTGCTTCCTCATATACCTGAGGGAAGAGCAACGTCCTTGATTTCGGCCTCTGTCCTTGGTTTCACTTGGTCTTCCGTGGGGGACAGGTGATACTTCGCTATCAGTTGGTCGCTAAATGAAAATCCGTTTTGTTTTCTTTGGTAAAGAGTTTTATTTTTTAATTGGATTATTTTCGTGGTGGTTGGAATTGTGGGTTGTTTCTCATGTAGAATAGAGAAACCCCTACAGGTTGACGTAAGATCATATAGAGGAGCAGATTGCGACTCCGACCACCTTCTAGTGATGGGCAAAATTAGAAGTCGACTCGCAGCAAACCCACGTGGGCAATCACGGTAGACGAACAAAAGAGTGGCAAAAGTGACATTGATAAACTAAACGACCTACGCAAAAGGGCTGGATATCAAGAGGAACTAACGAATATATTTATCATCCTAGAGAATGGAAACCAATAATCTGGGCACTAAATGGGCATCTATCAGAGATACAATCAAACAACGAGCCCAAAAGGTATTAGGATTTAAGAAAACAATTAAGTCCAAACCTTGGTTTGACCTTGAGTGGAGGGCGAAGATCGAACAACGTAAACGCCTCAGAGTGATCTGTGGGGGATCTGTAATAGGCGCCAGCACGGACGCGGTTTCGCGGTACCCCCAACACGTCACTGTTTAAATAATCCTGACAACGTTCACCAACGGGGGAGAAAGAAAAGAAATGAAACGCTTCAGTCCGGTTTTATTGTTAATGTTTTTCTTACTTATTTTTATTTTCACTTGAATGTTCGCTTAATAGCTAATCTCCCCTTTCACTTAAAGTTTTTGTGTTATATTTCTCTTAACCGCGGTTGCAGGAGCACTTAATCTCGGTTGATTTCCAACGCGGAATTTTGCAGATCGAACTCGATTAACAATGAACGTGACCGATCGTGGTGGTGACTAAGACTCCGCTCTGGACTCGGTGTGTGTGGCTTGGCGGTTGGATACGAGGGTTGCCTTTTATATTTCGGGATTAGAGAACAAAAACAAAGATTGATCATCGAAAATCACTTTATTGTTTTTCAAAATATTCCCCATGAAGATCTATATACTTTTGCATGCGTTTGAACCAATTGTCGAAGCACTTTTGCCACTCTGATTGAGGTATCTCCAACACATGCATTCTGAATGCAGCAACCGCTTCTTCAGGTGTCGAAAAACGTTGACCTCTCAGTTTGTTTTTTACGTACGGGAATAAAACGAAGTCATTCGGTGCCAAGTCAGGACTATACGGTGGATGACCCTTCAAATCGACGTTTTGGGTGCTCAAAAATGCAGTTGTCGCAGCCGATGTGTGAGAGCTCGCATTATCGTGGTGAAGAGTGATCCGTCTTCGGCGGTTGGTTTTCCTGATTTCTTGGAAGACAACTGGCAAACAAATGGTTGTGTACCACTCAGAATTGACTGTTCTGCGTTGTTCTAGTGGTACGGTTGCGACATGTCCAGTTTTTCCGAAAAAACAGGCGACCATTTGCTTGGAAGTGCTTCGTGCGCGAACAACTTTTGTTGGATTTGGCTCATCTTGAAACACCCAGACAGTCGACTGCTGTTTACTTTCGGGCTCACACGCGTAAATCCACGATTCATCACCTGTCACGATGTCATAGACGTGTTTCGAAGAACCGCGACCATATTTTTTGAGCATTTCTTTCGACCAATTGACAAGAGCCTTTTTTTGGGCGATTGACAAATTGTGTGGGATCCAACGCGAACAAATTTGTTTGACAGTCAAATGTTTATGCAATATTGAATGTATGCTTGTCCCACTAACGCCTAAGGTTGTCTCAATCGCACGATAGGTCACATGACGATCTTCCAATATCAGTTCGCGCACAGCATCAATGGTTTTCGGAACAACAACTGATTTTGGACGACCTTCACGAAATTCATCTTGGAGTGAACTACGACCACGATTGAATTCACCATACCATCGATAAACACTGGTCCTTGATGGAGCTTCATCGCCAAAAATTGAATTAAGTTCATCCATGCACTGTTGCTGAATTAATCCACGCCGAAAGTTGTAAAAAATAATCGCACGAAAATGTTGACGATTTAATTCCATTTTTGGGCCGAGATGAATCTTTTAAGTTACTGTAAACAACACAAATAGCGCTCGTATGTCAAAACGTTCTGAGTGCGTATAACCTCAAAAATGTCCAACTTTACGACAGAGCTGTCAATTGCCGGATTGCAACACTAGGGTTGCCAAATCCCGAAACATAAGAGGCAACCCTCGTACATTAATATTATCCAATTAAGTTTTTAAATTTTGAATTATTGATCCACAAAACAAGGTTCTTATTATTACAATCTGATACGCGCAACTCCACGATGAGCAACCACCTCGCTGGAGACACACACAACCACAACACTTTTCCGATTAAGATCCACTAGGATCGTTTTATTAAATGAATAAAAGGGTTACAGAATGTCACCTACCTTTTCACAGATTGCCAACAAGTGAATTTCAATGGATGAAGATGTCTTTCAATGGATGAAGATGTCTTCGAATCCGTTTTGCGTTGAAGGTCAATTTTTGTGGACGTAATCCTCAGTTGATTTGTTGGACGTAATCCAAGTGCTATTTGGCTCCTCGTTGAGATTTGATGGATGCTTTGGTGATGAATCTGTTGGCGATTTAAAAACCCACTGGTTATTCTGGCGCCGGACACACAATTCTGGTCACTTTTTTGGCAGACGAAATCCGGCCGGTTGGCTGATGTGAAAAAGCCGCTTACTTGGCAGGTGAGATCCGGCTCGAAGGACCAATGTTATTGTCTTTCAAATAAGCAAAATAAAGAACACAAAAATGGTATTAATTTCCAATAATTATATTTTGTGGTTTGGAAAGATTGTCACCTTTACAAAAATAAACTGTCCACCGTTGCCACTAACTTCTACTTTTATAATATTTTATGTAATTCAAAAACATTCCTCTATATTCAAATACAAGTTCGACTTATAACCGCAACTGAACTTTCTGCTTTAACAAACGTTAACCAACGCACCTTGGTTGGTTTGTTTTTAACCGCACTGCCGCAGCCACTGTAAACTTCAAAACAAGAAAACAGCCATCTTCCGTTGTGCATTGGATTTTAGTTGCCGTAGTGTGTCATCGTCCGGCAACGGTACTGGTTATCCACAAACGCTTTATCAGCTGGCAATGTTTACAGCTTGACGTTGGTTTTAATGCCTCTTTAGCCTCCTAACAGCACACTTCTTATCTGTCTTGCTTTTATGACAGACATGAAAGCTCAAGCTTGTTGGAGTTGGCTTTCCCTTGCATACTTCTAGGACGTTGCAGACATTGAGTTGGGTTCTAAATCATTGGCAAGCTTTACTTTTGGATTTATTGGTGGAAGCTATAATTTATTTCCCCAGCATCTTGGCTTTGTTGCTTCTTGTTCCGCAACAATACCCCATAATCCTCGTCTATAATGAATAATCGCATAACATAACTATCTATATACCCCATCATCCCTACATATAATGCACAATCACACAACTATCTATATATCCCATAATCCCCGCCTATAATGCACAATCGCATAACTATCTATATCGAAAAACATATGGCGTCCCTTGAAAACATTTCAGAAAAAGAAGCCAATATAATACAGATAATTTATTTTCAATTTTAACGGCCAAATGCAATACATAAAGTAGTATTTTCAATTTTAAATGTCAACTACCATGCACATAAACAGTATTTTCAATTTTAGCGGCCAAATGCAATACAGATAAAACAGTATTTTCAAATTTAACGGCGAGCTTTTGTGAGCTTTTCAAATGGCGGCTCTGACGTCACTTCCTGTTCCAGAACCCGCCTAAACACACTACTACCGTCGACTAAATCAAATAATATATCTTCATTTTGCTTTGACTCTTTTATCGATGGCATTTATTTATAAATAGATTTTGTGTTTTAAACGCTCCCGGACTCACAAAAACAACTTTTTAATTTCACTCAATAAGCGAATTGCAAACACGTCCGAACTCTGTCCCTGTGTCACTCGTGCAACATTGGTATTCAAGTCTTTATTTGCCATTCAACGACCAGACAAACAAAGTGTTCCTCTACGCGTGTCTGTTAAATGTATTTTTTTAAAATTAACTAATTAGTTTATGGATTTTTCACAGAACTTACCCTGACTTCTATCTGGGTGAGTGATCCGTCGTGGGACTTCTGCTGCAGGTGGATGTCTTATGAAAACTCGGATTGATACTTTAATCACTTATTTTTCAACTCTTCAATCGGTATATTAACTTTACAACATTTATTTTACACACTTCAATTGATTGCACCACAGGAAATTGTCAAATCTAATTTAAGTTTATTCTAATCATAATCCTTTCAATCGATTGCACCACACTTCAATCGATTACAACACAGAAAATTATCAACTCTAATTTTTCTTTTTCTCATCCCGGAGACTGAACCGCACACGATGATTGTCGAAACCAGCAGGACTCATCTCGTGTCTTTTGCCACACATCCTATTTCGTTCCGCTTCCACGGTGTTGAAGTTATTTTATTTTATATATATTTTAAATGTATATATTCTCCGTCGCGGGCCGACGGATTTTGTATTAGTTATTTAATAAAAGTATTAATGACTTACGGTCTGTCCTTCTATCGGGGTTGTCCTAGAGATCGCTGGTGCTGGTGTCATTAAATTGTCAGGATATTCTCTGTCACTGGTATCCACTTTGCACACCACACTTTAATTAAAACAACTCGTATATTTATATTTATTTGTTTTTTTTTTTATTTTTATTATTAAGTATTTTACACAGACACACTGATGCCTGGACACGTAAATGCGTTATACAAAAGATGATTTCACTTAAGTTATTCCTTATACTCCTTCAGGGAGATGTATCGGATTATTTTAAAAAGAATAAATTGAAACGAAGAACCACGTTGAAAACAAATTGCTAATTTAAATCGACACCTCGGCGTACGCGAACTCTTTTCCTATGTCCGTTCCGGACGAAATATTACGACCAACTCCTCGTCCGTTCTGGACAACTCTCAAAACACAACTCAACTCTATCTCGATCGTTTGATCGGAAGGAAACCTTTTTTCCACGTTACCTAAAAGCAACGTGTTATTTTTCCTTTTTTGTTTTGTTTTCTCGTTGGCCTCACATAAAATCCTTTGTATCCGGATCTCTATTGTGAGCCATCGATCTTTTGTTTGATCCTTCGGTAATTTTCCTAGGATCGACAATTACCATAGGTCATTAAACATTACTTGGGTTTTTTAGTAATGTTTCGGACTGGTATTTACCACGAGTGTTTTTGGTAATTACTTTTTAATGGACAACGGTGCCAAAGATATTTTGCACATCTTAATGCTATTGTTGTCCATCAATCCTATTTACATGCACCGCTCTTTTTCCGTTTAGGAAACGTATCCTTAGAATGGATTAAAGGAAACGGTGTCGCCATTGAGTATTGTTATCAGATGCATGTCTGGACTCTATGGTTATATTTCCTTAGGTGATTGGTACATTAACCAATCTGCCTGGGATTCACTACATGTGATCCGAAATTGATTGGGGCTTCGCCCGGTATGAATGTTTGGGGGGGTGGTTTTGGTACGTAACATACCTCCCTCCTTTATAAAATTAGTATTATTCTTTGAAGAGGAATAATACGTCTTGGTTGTCTATAGGATATGTGTGAAGCGTGGGGTTTGTGTTCGTGACGGGCTACAAAGCAAATGTATTTATTTTTGTCTCTTTAATTTATTTTATATTTGTTTGGGTTACCTGTGTTGGGACTATAGTTTATAATGTTTTACTTATTGGTTGTTGTCGCATATATTTGTTTTTATATAATTCCTTTGTTTCATTTTTAGATTTAAGTATACAGTATGTATTTTATGGTTGTTTGTGTGTATAATATCAGTGTTCTTGTAAACTAACATGTTTTATATAAGCGTTTATATTTATTTGTTTGTTTATTCTCTACTTAGTTTATATATTTTATTATTTAATTTTAATAATAGTAAAAAATTTGTAATATTTTCATGCTGGTGAATGTTTTATTAATAATAACCCAAAATAATTTTCTAATATATATTTACGAGTTCATTGGTATGTCAAAAAAAATTTTTTTTTTTTTTTTTTGATTTCTATTTTTATTATTTTCGTAAGGTAATGCTAGATTTATGAAGCGATTAAAGTAAAGTATATTTTGTATTTATTTGTTAACAGGGAATCATAATACTGAACCCATGTTTTTCTTATATATGTATCTATATACTAAAGTGTATTATTTTATTATTTATTAGTAGTTTATTCATTTACAAATTTGTTTAATTTTAATAGTAATAGTTTTGCTTACTAATTTAAATAGTATATATAATAGTAAAAATTATTTGTACATTATTTTGTATAATAATTGTATGTGCAATAATGTTCACTCAATACAGCATGAATTTAATTTTAACATTAGTGATAATAAAAGAAATTATTTGCTTATTAGCTCTAACAATATTAGTTGATATATATATATTATATAATATCTTGTATTTATATAGAGATAAATATTTTGTGTATTTATTTAAATGTTGTGAATGATTTTTGAAATGTGGTTACATTTAGTGTATTGTTGCTTGTTTTCTTAGTATTAAACGGTTTTTTATATTGTAATTACTTAACAGGATTTTGTGTATTATTTATTTTATTGTATATGTATTTATGTATAATATTGATGAATCTTTGACCCTTACTTCTGTCATCTATTTTTGTCCATATCGTTATTCGTCTTAATTTTACGTATTTATTATTTTTGCTTTGGACTAAGATTTTGAATTTGCAATCCCTCTTGGGAATGATAATTGTGTAGACTTTATAGGGGACAGGAAGTTGGGATTGTTGAGGATGGGATTTTAAAAATATGGTTTTAGCCTATTATTGTGAACTACCACTGATCTTCGGCCCATTTTAATAAGCGTATTTACTGGGCCTTTTATAGTTATGACTGGGAAGGGTCCCTTCCAAATAGATGTGTGTTTGCCTTTGTGGTTTTTACACCTCATTAACACCATGTTTCCCACATGAAACGATTGCGGTTCCGTTTCACTTCCGGAGCATGTGGTTGCCTTCAACGAACGGCATTCCTCACACTGCTTCTTATATTTTCTAATATCGGAGAGCATGGATGGCCACCAGTATCTTTGTCGTATTTTATTATACGATTTGGTGATGCTCTGATGTCCACCGGAAGGGGAATTGTGATAAACCCTGAGTAAGGTTGCAATCTCTTTGGGGTTTGTTATTTTTTCGGGTGTTTCGGGCTTTTGCCATAACTTTTTGTTTTGTTTATTTTGCGAGCGGGGGAGCGAGTTTGTTGAATTTGCTGACGCAGTGTCAGTTATTTGGTTATTATATTTGTTATTACCGCCTGGCTCCTTAGGGTTCCTCTTTATATGGTTACTATTTAGCCTGAAGGTTTTGACTTTATCTTGGGCTTGCTCCTGTTTCCCTTTATGGTATTTGTTTTCAGGTACCTTTTTCTCAACAGTTGAGAATTTGATCGGTACACTAAATACCGTTGGGTTCATTTCCGTTCGAGGAAATGTGATGCACTGTTTGGGGCCTTCCACATTGCAATTTCTCGACAGGAAGTCATTTCCAAGTAGTCCGTCTTCTGGTAGATCGGGCATACTGCTCACTACTTGAAATTTGCATGGGAGTTTAGGCTTACCATTCAGTTGAAAGTTCACCTTGCAACTTCCCAAGGTCCGGACACTTCCAAACGGCATTTGTAAGGTGCAAGCTTCTCGCCGATTAATCTTAACGGCTGAATCCTTGAGGCTACTTTTGCTGATCAGACTTATCTCGGCGCCGTTGTCCACTACTAGAGTAGTGTTATTCTTAACACCTACATCTATCGGTAGCTGGACAGTTGGGACGCTGGTTATTGTCGAGCATGGAGTCCTAATGTGATAACTCTTTTTTACCACCAAGGGTTTTGACTTACTCTTTCTTGTTGGTCGTGAAGGAGGGGAGTTTGTTGGAGCCTGGCATTGAACTCGCGCTTTCCTTGTCAATTTTCGGTGACAGGATCCTAGGTTGTGGCCTTGTTGACCACAGAAGTCGCAAATCTGCCTTATATGCAAAATCCTTTTTCCCTCCCTTAATCGCCAGCAATCACGGATATCGTGATTTACTTGCTGACAGTGTGCGCAAAATGGTGTGTTTTTCCTTTTCACACAATCCTCGTAGGTATGCCCCCTTTGGTGGCAGTAACTGCAAGTTACTTTGATGATGGAGGCATTTTGTGCTATTGCTCGCCCGGCCTGTGGCATTGATTCTTGCTGTTGCGGAGTTTCCTGAGTGATAGGTTGAATGTGTGGTAACCCTTCTACATTTGGAGTGTTCGGTATTGTTTGTGGGAGTGGTGTCGATGTAATGGGGAAAGGAGGATTTACCGAATCCTGCGGGAAGTTAGATGGCAGCTGAGGCTGCTGAATTTGTTCCAATTCCAACGTCCTTTGCATCAGAATGTCAAGAGGTACCTCACCCATCAACAATAAAAATTGTCGATGGTATGGATTTACCAACCCTTGTTTATATACATTCCTAGCGAAGTCGTTCAGTTGTACTTTTACACCCTCAGCGTGCTCGGTACTATATTTCTGTTCCGCTGCTTTCTTACACTCCGATAGTGTTTTCTTCACCCGCAGCTGGAACAATATGACCGATTCTGCAGGATTCTGCCGAGTAGATAACAATTTGTTGACCAAATCTTGGTAACTTTCTACTGGCAGATAGACTTTTCTTAGTAAGTCTTCGGCTTCCTGAAAGGATGAAAACGGAGTGGACGCGAACAATGCAGATGCTTCTCCTCGCAACCTGGTAGGAAAGATCTGCAAGAACACATTGTGTTCTTCCACTCGAAGACAATTTAGGGCCCTCCTACTGCAATCTAAAAATGTATGGAGTTCGGCACCTAAATGTGGATTACGTTCCCCTGAGAAGATGGGAATTAGCTGTGTTGACAGCTTCGCTACCTTAGTATAGTCGACCAACATGATATCGAGTTTTAACTCGTGCGTTCGTGAGTCCGTTATGGTTTTCTTTTCCGCGGGGAGTAACTGGTTTGTTCAGAGAGAGATGTAGGAGTTTGTCCCGTGAGAGGGGTAAGAGTTAAGTCAGGGTCGTTGAAGTCCAATTTCCTCCTACTTACCTTGTCTATTTTCCCTAACCGTTCGGTTTCGCTTCGGAGTCGCCTTGGCGAATTATGTGAGACGTATTTCGAATTTGGACTTTCTTCGCCTTCCATAAACAGTAGGGGTTGTTGGGTATATTAATGGTGAAAGAATTAAGGGTGTTCTTTGGGAAAGTTACTTTGGAGGTGTTTGCAAATGTTAATTTTGTGTTGGTTTAATGTGAAAATACTTCCCAATTATTCAAAATTTTTGTACCGCGACTGAGGACTATGCACAAACATATGGACAAATATATGGACAAATATATAGACAGATGCTAAGATATAAGATATATTTACTAATATGGTGACAAGTGGTTTTGTTAAATCTACCTATAGAAATGTAAATACTTCCCTATTATTGGGAAATTTCGTTTAAACGACCGCGAATATGGACAAATGTGGACACAGATTTTACAACCAATTATAGATTTTTATTTTAATTCACTAGAAACATATGAGCAAATTTAGACACGGACCTCAAGGATAAAAATTTGGTAATAAGTATTTTTGTTAATTATATATATATATGTGGGAAAACTTCCCACAAAATACGGTAATTCAAAATAGGCATAATAAGTATTATAGCTTTTATACACTGAAACAGAATGACAATCGAATCTGTTGTATTTTCCCTTTTTAGTTTATAAACCTATTGTATCTGGCAATGGGCTGTTAATGTTCTGTTTCGAATTCTTTAATTGCTAAGATTTAAATTAAATTGAAAATTAGATTAAATGATTTAAAATGAATTTAATTAAATAATTTCAGTGATATTAATTACATTTATTGTTACAATTAGTTACATTACTTATTTTTTAATTTTTATGTCACACGACAGAGCATGTACCAATATAGGGGGCAAATTTTAAAAGTTATTACAGATGTAGAGATTTTTTTTTTTTTTTTTTTTTTTTTTTTTTTTTTTTTTTTTTTTTTTTTTTTGTAAGAATCAATAACGACTATATAAGTGAAATAATTTAAAAAGAAGAGAAAAGAAAAGAGAAAAAATGGTCACTTATCTGTAGTTGTTTCTGCTTTGGTTGATGGTGTTGAAACTGCTACTGTTGTCCGCTGCTTCTCCCCGTTGGTATGAGGTGTTGCAATCCTTCTCCGCTGTTGATTTTTATGGCGATTTATTTGTGGAGTCACTGATTTTTGTTTAATTTGTTCTTTTATTTTAATTTCAACTGTTCGAGTGTGTTTTTTGTGTGTGTGTGTTTGGGTGTTTTTCACTGATTTATTGTGTTTAAAATGTTGTTTTTTGTTAATTTGTGTTACTTTTATTTCACTTATTTTGTGTGGGAGCTTTGTCGTTCTTTTCGACACAAGGCTTTTCAAGCTCTTATGAGATGTTAATCTCGGGCTTCCTTGGGCTCACCGGCTGCGCCATTTGTTGAAGTTATTTTATTTTATATATATTTTAAATGTATATATTCTCCGTCGCGGGCCGACGGATTTTGTATTAGTTATTTAATAAAAGTATTAATGACTTACGGTCTGTCCTTCTATCGGGGTTGTCCTAGAGATCGCTGGTGCTGGTGTCATTAAATTGTCAGGATATTCTCTGTCACTGGTATCCACTTTGCACACCACACTTTAATTAAAACAACTCGTATATTTATATTTATTTGTTTTTTTTTTTATTTTTATTATTAAGTATTTTACACAGACACACTGATGCCCGGACACGTAAATGCGTTATACAAAAGATGATTTCACTTAAGTTATTCCTTATACTCCTTCAGGGAGATGTATCGGATTATTTTAAAAAGAATAAATTGAAACGAAGAACCACGTTGAAAACAAATTGCTAATTTAAATCGACACCTCGGCGTACGCGAACTCTTTTCCTATGTCCGTTCCGGACGAAATATTACGACCAACTCCTCGTCCGTTCTGGACAACTCTCAAAACACAACTCAACTCTATCTCGATCGTTTGATCGGAAGGAAACCTTTTTTCCACGTTACCTAAAAGCAACGTGTTATTTTTCCTTTTTTGTTTTGTTTTCTCGTTGGCCTCACATAAAATCCTTTGTATCCGGATCTCTATTGTGAGCCATCGATCTTTTGTTTGATCCTTCGGTAATTTTCCTAGGATCGACAATTACCATAGGTCATTAAACATTACTTGGGTTTTTTAGTAATGTTTCGGACTGGTATTTACCACGAGTGTTTTTGGTAATTACTTTTTAATGGACAACGGTGCCAAAGATATTTTGCACATCTTAATGCTATTGTTGTCCATCAATCCTATTTACATGCACCGCTCTTTTTCCGTTTAGGAAACGTATCCTTAGAATGGATTAAAGGAAACGGTGTCGCCATTGAGTATTGTTATCAGATGCATGTCTGGACTCTATGGTTATATTTCCTTAGGTGATTGGTACATTAACCAATCTGCCTGGGATTCACTACATGTGATCCGAAATTGATTGGGGCTTCGCCCGGTATGAATGTTTGGGGGGGTGGTTTTGGTACGTAACAACGGTAGTGATTTCGAGGAAGCGGCCGAGATGGCTAATGGCTAATGGGGGGCGACTATGGCTACTACAAAGAAGATGACTATTGCAATGTGAATGGGGTTTTAAATTGGTTTTATTTATTTAAATTAGATTCTATTGTAAAGGGAATAGGCAATTCGTACTTTGTAGGGAAGGGAAGGATATGGAAAGGATGAAGGATATGTGCGTAAAGACACGAGATGTTAATGACGAGAAGTCAATGATTCAAAGGGGGAGGGATAATTAATTGAAGTTTAATTATATAACATGTCTATGCGCATAGTATACGGAAACAAATACGTAAAAACTTGTGAATAAAACATTTATATAAATAAACAAAGTAACTAACTGTACTGCCCACCAGGGACAATGGTGATACTGGATTCAAAACGGCGCTACGGTAAAAGCCCAATGCAGAACCGAATCGTCAAACCAAGCGGCTGAAGTGCAACGAGAATGAGGAAGAACTAATTATTCTCAATGATGCTCATTATACTGGAGCAGGGAGCAAATTCAAAGAACTGGCGACGCAAGAAAAAAACGTCTCCAACAACGAACAGCATCGAAAAAGACATTGAGCGAGGCATATTGATTGCCGAGCTATGGAAAAAAAACAACGTATTGCAAAAGCTCTACACGCAAAGGAACAACAGCAGCAACAGAAACAACAACAGCAGCAGCAGCCAAATGAACAACGACAGCAGATACAACCATCAACAAACAGGAAAGAGAAGGTGCCTCCCATTATAGTCAGTCTCATGGAGGCTAAAGATATTATAAAACTGGATAAGTTAAGTTGCAATCGTTTTAGAACAAAACGATTGAAAAACAAACATGAGTTTCTTGTGCGATAATTTGAAGGACTATCACACTATTAATGATGCGTTAGGGAAAGCACGTAGCGAGTACTACACGTACACCCCTAAATCAAAAAAAAATGTACGCAATGCTCCTCAAAGGAGCTGATCGGTCCTTTTCCCTCGAAGAGTTGCTCGAGGAATTAAAAAATAACGAAACCGACAATTTAAAATTCACCGGTGTTAAAACATTTTCCACCACCCTCTCCCGAAGTCACAACCACAACTTGCCGTTTTTCATTGTCTCTTTAAGTCCTAACAGTAAAATTGATGCACTCAGACATATTCAACTCCTCAATTATTAAGCAACCAGTTGGGAGAAATCATCGTTTGGCGCGAGTGCAAAGTTACTGACTCTTAGCCGACGGTAGGCGAGTTCGACTAAGCTTACGGGAGAAATCGATTAGACTGTACCAACCAGCCGAAGTTGTGTACATTGAAATGGCCAAGGACGACAATTTCAGAAGCCGTGTGGTCGATCTGTATCTAGTCGACGGTGCGTGAAAGATGGTCGAAAAATGTCAATGTGCGGTAAAGACAAGAAAGAAATTTAACAGAATTCCTCAGCACGACCTTCAGGCACATGATGTCTAAGTTGTTGGGTTCTAACGACTCCTTCCTTTATCAACCCAGATCGGGCCGCGTGAAGACGCAGACTCCACCCTTAAAACGGAATCTCGAATGCAAGTCGAAGAAGCCACCAAGATATGCCGAATCAGTTGACTAATCGACGAATCGAATTATAACCAAACAACAATATACTGAAACCAATGGTAAGTAAATGTTATATAATAATCATTGTCCCGAGCCACGTCTTTCATGATATCAATTCTGATCCATATCTTTACAATGAATAAATATATAGACAATAACATTGAATATTTGTTGCTGTTATATTGATTCTCCTTGTATTTTGATTACCCTATCATAATTTTTGCTAATGCTTGACTTATATACAACTTATAATGTTACTTATTAGTTGAATTCTAGGTATTGTTAACCCACCCACATATTTGGAAAAACACTCAAACTGATTGTTATAGTTCGGATTATTTTTAAACAGCTTCTCGACGAATCGAACCTGCAACTAAAGGGTGCAGCTAAAATGGAAATTAGTTCTTATTCTGATCGTGCCAAGAGCTGCGCCAATGTTCCGAAATTGTTAACCTGAAAATAATGTGGTTTTAGGATTGAGGTGGCAGCAAAATGTGTAGGAAGAAGATTCGCTTTCTCTATTTTGCTGACTTCTATCTCTCGTCAATATAAACAAAGGAATGGATAAGGTAATAGAGTTTGAACGTCCTTTACATTTAACCACAAATTTCTGTTATCTGTGGGAGAATGTAGTAGTTTTTGTCTTAATTTCTGGTTATGTAAGAATCTTTCGCGTTGCATCGTATATTTCTTTAACGGATATGTATTTATATTTAATTTGTAATACATATTTATTTGTTGTTTTCAAAATTTCAAACTAAAAGACTTTCGAAAAGGGGCTGAATATCAAGACGAACTAATGAATAGATTTAGCATCCTAGAGAATTAAGTCCAAACCTTGGTTTGACGATGAGTGCAGGGCGAAGATCGAAGAACGTAAACGCCTCAGAGTTATCCACTAAAAAAGATATGATGAAGACAACGCAGAAAAATACGCGACAATAACGAATGGGAGAAGGCTCGGATCGAAAAAATCCTAGAAAATGCCAAAGCAAAGAACATCAGAGGTATGTATTCCGGTGTAAATTCAACTAGAAATGGCTACCGAGGGAGAGCCAAAATAACAAAATAATTCGAGACGCAAACAGTTGTCTGGTCACAGAAGCAAACAATATCGTGACAAGGTGGAATGTGTACATTGAAAACCTGCTCAATGTGCGCACACATCAACCACAAATAAACCCACAAGACGTACATACAGCCGAGCCTCAGATCCCAGAGCCCTCTCTCAACGAAGTTGTAGACGCAATAAATCGATTGAAAAACAACAAGGCTCCCGGAGTCGGCTGCATACCGGCAGAGCTTATGAAGCATGGAGGAGAGGCAGCCGCTCGAAAGATCCACCAACTAATTAAAACAATGTAAGTTAAGGAAGTCACTCCGGAAGAGTAAAAAACCTCAATAGTCGTCCCCATTTTCAAAAAAGGCAAGAGATCTGATATGAGATATGAGATCGGAATATCACTGCTCCCAACCACATATAAAATACTGTGACTCATATGACAATCAGTACTGGAATCTTCGAGAAAGTCCGAAACAAAGTACTAGATTATTTTAGGAAGTACTGGAAAACTGGAATAGAACATTCAAGACTATGGAACGGACGGAAACGATACACCAAATCAGAATGAGGAAAAACGATATAAATACGTCGCACGCAGAGCGGAAGGATAAGTTTCAAGTTAGAAGTAAGAAGGAAAATACGCGATAAGTACGGAAGCGATAAGTCAAGAAATCGTTGTGTACGATAAAAGTAACGGTTGTATTACGGACTAATAAAGTGTTGTATTAATTCAAAATCGATTTAACGCCTCTTATTTATTCAAAAATAATTAATCCAGCGAACCCTAAGCTCGCTACAATTGGTGTCAGAAGTGGGATTAATTATTGTTTAAGCGAATAAGTGTGTGAAAGTGTGTTGTGACGATGTCAGATCGACATTTGGAGGATCTTCGCGTTCCTGAGTGAACTTGAGGACCGGAATCTGGATAGCAGAGGACAGAAGCAAATTCTTCTACAACGTCTGCAAGCAGCAATGGAGGAAGAGGGTATTGATGTCGACACATATGTTTTTACGATTGGTCCAGACTGTCCGGATGGAGAAGAAACAGCGAGTCAAGATGGTTGCAATGTAACGGAGAAGAGTTCGCCACTGTCAGACATTTCGGAGATGTTAATTCAAACTTCGACGCCGTAAATTCAAAATTCGACTTCCAAAATTCAAAATTCGACGCACAAGCTGCAGATCTGAATGCATAATTGGATGCCCAAACGCAGTGGATGAAATGTAATTTTCAGCACTTTAAGGAAAAAATTCAGTCGAAAATTCGAAACGAAGTAGAAAATCTGGATCTAAAAGTCACCGAAGAAATAATGCGAATCGAAAAGAGACTTGAGTGTGTTGAGAGAAATAAGACATCGCCTAGCAATCAACATGACTACAAAGATACAAGGATGCAACCGCCAACATTCGATGGAACGGGACCCTTCTCCGTATGTATACGTCAGTTTGACGCCGCGGCCAATTATAATAAGTGGTCGGATGAGCAAAAGTCAACATCACTAATCTTGTCATTCCGCGGGGCGGCTGCAGAATTGCTACAAACCATACCAGCAGAGAAGCAAACAGATTTCCAAGCGGTAAGAGACCGCCTTGAAGCTAGGTATGGCGACAACCACATGCAGCAGGTCTACCGCATGCAACTGAGGAGCCGAACGCAGAAACCTGGAGAAAATCTTCAACAGTTGCAGGCAGAAATTGAGCGATTGGCAAACTTGTCTTATTCAAATATGACTAAGGAATTTCTGAACGAGGTAGCAATGGATGCATTTATAAACGCACTCCAAGATCGGGATTTGCAACAGGCCGTTCGTTTGGCGGGAAAGAAAACGACTAATGAAATACTGGCGTTCGCATTGGCTTATGAATCTGCTAAACTGGCCACCAGGAGTACATATAGAGTCCGAGAAATGTCCGTCGAGGAATGTTCCTGCCAAAGAATCGGGCATGTACAACGGAGAACCCTGAGGCCTGATATGAAGTGTTGGACATGCGGCGAAGTCGGCCACATCTCTGTTGACTGTAGGAAACGTCGACGAATGAATGAAACATCAAGTGAGAATTGTTGTTCATGCGCTAATCATAAGAGGAGACTATCAACGAACCAACCTGAGGCCAAGAGCTCGGGAAACTTGTAAAGGCAGACTTTACGGGGCGAAAGTCGCCTGGTGGAATGTACAGCCCCAGCATCGTAACTGTATCACAACTCCAACGGGATAACCAAAGCTTGGTTATAACTACGATCGTTAATGCAAGGACAACAACAGTGACAATTGACACTGGAGCAACGAGATCCATAATTCGGCCGGATATCGTGGGCAAAATTGCCCTTAATAAAAATAGAAGATACGCTTTGAGGACTGCTACAGGAGAATGTTCTACAGTCTACGGCGAAGTCGAGAGCATAATAGTACTGGGCAATATTTCCATATCACACCAATTTTTGGTTGCCGATATTACGGACGAATGCATTCTTGGAATGGATTTCATGAAGGAGCATCAAGTTGTTCTAGATATCGGGCAAAGAACACTACGTTTTGGTAACTTGGAGGTTGCTCTTACACTGCAGGACGAACAATTGCGAAGACTGAAATGTTATGTGCGTGAGGAGGATGAGATCCCAGCTCGTTCAGACTCGGTAATTTGGACCAGTCTCGAGAGTGATCCCGGTGACAATCGATTTTATATCACCGAAGCTGCACAAAATCAGCGTAAGGGGAACATCCTTGTTGGTAAAGCCCTTATCGACGTGAAGAAGCACATCGTACCCGTCAGAGTACTAAATGCGTCCGAGGAACCGTTCACAATAAGAAAAGGAGAAGTAATCGCAGAATGTGCACCCGTATCAATGATAAGTTCAATTCAGGCAAGGGGAGAGGATCATTCAATTCAAAAGCCCTCTGGTGCACCCCCTTGGGTTAATAGGCTGATGCCCAAGAAAATCGGATTAACAGATGGAGAAAAGACAAGCGTTAAATCACTCCTGAACGATTTTTCTGATATTTTTGTGACAGGAAATGATAAATTCGGACGCACCGGTATAGTTAAACATCGCATTGACACGGGTGAGTCAAGACCTATAAGACAGCCACCTCGTCGACTACCGTTGGCCAAACAATCAGAAGTAGGCAACATGATTCGAGAGATGGAAGAGCAAGGAGTCATCGAGAAATCATCGAGCCCATGGGCTTCGCCGGTAGTGCTCGTCAAGAAGAAGGATGGGACAACTAGATTTTGTGTCGACTACCGCCGGTTAAACGACGTTACGAAGAAAGACAGTTACCCGCTTCTTCGAATCGACGACACACTAGATACCCTTTCTGGAGCTCAGTGGTTTTCAACATTGGACCTAAAAAGCGGTTACTGGCAAGTGGAAGTGAAGGAGGAGGACAAGGAGAAGACAGCGTTTACTACCGGAAACGGACTTTATCAATTCAACGTGATGCCTTTTGGATTGTGTAATGCTCCAGCAACGTTTGAACGATTAATGGAGAGTGTTCTACGGGGACTTACATGGAAGACGTGTCTTGTGTACTTGGACGATATCATCGTTGTTGGAAGGAATTTACCAGAACACATCAATAATCTGCGCTCCGTCTTCGAACGACTAAGACAGGCCAACTTAAAGCTCAATTCGAAGAAATGTGAACTCTTCCAAAGGAGAGTAAAATTTCTGGGACACATCGTTTCATCTGCAGGAGTTCAAACGGATCCTGATAAGATAGCAGCCGTCCGAGAGTGGCCTACTCCAGAAGACAAGCAGCAGCTGAGAAGCTTTATGGGATTAGCCACATATTACCGACGGTTTGTTAAAGGTTTTGCCAACGTGGCTAGAACCCTACATGAACTAACGGGTAAAGACAAGAAATTCAATTGGACAGAAAAGTGTGAGGCAGCATTCAACACATTGAAGGCCGAGTTATGTAAGACTCCAACATTGGCATTCCCAAGTTCGGATCGCCCATTTATATTGGATACTGATGGAAGTAACACAGGAATCGGAGCAGTGTTGTCACAGGAAGTCGATGGTAAAGAGAGAGTTGTCGCATATTATAGTCGAGTTCTATCTAAGCCAGAGAGAAATTACTGCGCAACAAGAAAGGAACTGCTGGCTGTCGTAGAAGCCGTTAAGAATTTCCATAAATACCTCTACGGACGTCGATTCCACCTTCGGACGGATTATGCCGCCCTGAAATGGTTGTTAAATTTTAAGAATCCGGAAGGACAAATAGCTCGATGGATCGAACGACTTCAAACGTACGATTTCCAAATTTCCCACCGTCAAGGGAAGGTGCATAATAACGCTGATGCTCTATCAAGAAGACCATGTAAGCCAGATTGTAAACATTGTCATAGAGCGGAAGAGAAAGAAGAGGCGTACGACCTGCGAAATGTACAAGTAGAAGTACTAGGTGGCTGGACGAGTGATGCTATACGCGCAGCTCAACTTCAGGATGAAGATATGTCGGTAATTCTGGAATACAAAGAAAAGAACGAGCGGCCAACTTGGAACAATATTTCCGACAAGACTGGAACATTTAAGGCATATTGGGCACAATGGAATTCCTTGCTGGTGGAAGATGGTATTCTTAAGCGTAAATGGGAAGCCGCGAACGGAAAATCCCATCGAATGCAGATTCTAGTCCCACCATCAAAAGTGAAAGAGGTTCTAACAGAAATGCACGACGGGGGCTCCGGTGGACATTTGGGAGTTAATAAGACACTTTCAAAATTACGATCTCGTTTTTACTGGCTTCACATGAGAGATGACGTCGAGTCTTGGGGTAGGAAGTGCACAACTTGCACTGCAACCAAAGGACCAACGGCAAAACCAAGAAGCGCTATGAAGCAGTACAACGTGGGTGCCCCTTTCTAGCGAATTGCGATTGATATCTCAGGACCATTCCCAAAAACAAACGACAACAACAAATACATGTTAGTTATCATGGATTACTTCAGCAAGTGGGTAGAAGTCCTTCCAATTCCAAACCAAGAAGCAACAACTGTCATTGAGTAGCTAATCAATAATTGGATCAGCAGATATGGAGTTCCCTGTGAGCTTCATTCCGATCAAGGCCGAAATTTCGAATCACAGATATTTCAAGGCATCTGTGCGGCACTGGGCGTAAGGAAAACCAGGACCACACCCTTACATCCGCAGTCAGACGGAATGGTCGAAAGGTTCAACCGAACAATAAAAGAGCATTTATCGAAGGTCGTTAGTGATCACCAAAGAGATTGGGACAAATATGTACAAACCTTTCTCATGAGCTATAGATCGGCTAATCACGACACGACGGGCCATTCTCCAGCAAAAAATATATTTGGACAGGAGATACGATTACCAGCCGATCTGCGATTCGGAATACCTCCAGACGCCATAGACAAGACCGAAGACTACGTAGCCGAATGGAGAAATCGCCTCGATGAGATTCATCATTTGGTTCGAAAGCAAATCAAGGTATCCAGTGACAGGATGAAAACAAGATACGACGTTCGAGCCAACGCATCCGGATTTAATGCAGGCGATAACGCATGGCTTTATAACCCTCGTCGGCAAAAAGGAAGGTCTCCGAAGTTGCAGCAACATTGGGAAGGACCGTATAAGATTCTCACAAGAATTAACGACGTTGTCTATAGGATTCAGCGAAGATCGAACGCCAAGATGAAAGTGGTACATCGTGACCGACTGGCTACTTTTGTTAACCCAGGAGATCAGTGAACTTAGTTCGGGACGAACTAATCTAGGCGGAGGGTAGTGTGACTCATATGACAATCAGTACTGGAATCTTCGAGGAAGTCCGAAACAAAGTACTAGATTATTTTAGGAAGTACTGGAAAACTGGAATAGAACATTCAAGACTATGGAACGAACGGAAACGATACACCAAATCAGAATGAGGAAAAACGGTATAAATACGTCGCACGCAGAGCGGAAGGATAAGTTTCAAGTTAGAAGTAAGAAGGAAAATACGCGATAAGTACGGAAGCGATAAGTCAAGAAATCGTTGTGTACGATAAAAGTAACGGTTGTATTACGGACTAATAAAGTGTTGTATTAATTCAAAATCGATTTAACGGCTCTTATTTATTCAAAAATAATTAATCCAGCGAACCCTAAGCTCGCTACAATACTAACAAATGTCATACTGGCGAGAATCACACCGTGCGCAGAAGAAATTTAATAATAAATAATAGACTACCAATGCATGCGGATTCCGTAGGAACCGGTCAATAAGCGACCAAATGTTCACAATATAGTGCTCTGAAAAGCCCTACCACCTTCTTCCCCCACACATACATCCAAACCCCATAATCATCCAACTAATCCAGAAATACATTATCCCAATCGAGCAAAATTCCTGGTAAACGAATCAAATATTCGTTTATCATCTATATACATCAATATCTTATGATCCTCAAACAAAAGCAAACATGGTGAATTGAACCAGATGTTCAATTTCCATGCTCACGCTCATGTGTCCGAGAATTCGCCTAACCGAATTCTTATCTTAAAAAACAAACACTTGGCTCCAGCCAAAGTATCTAAATCGAGATTTTGCCTTGAATTCGATTTCTTCGAGATACAAAATCTCGATTCGGTGATGAATTGCAAATTCGAGGATCAGTCCCGACTGCCGTCCGAGGTGTAAGCACGCCAGAAAAACTAAATATTTAATAAATTTAAATTTAAATAAAATATTTATCTTTTTAATTGAATGCTGGCGAATTCCCAGCACCCATTTCAACAATCGGGCATCACTCTTCCCTCAGGTCTGAGGAAGCACAGTGGCGACCGCAGCCTTCTCAGGAGCGGTCTTGAGAGATCCCTCGTCCTTTTAAAGACAAGAAGACTCGCTCCCTGAGTGAAAGGCTACAACAACAATAAGACAACTGCTGGAAAAGAAGTGGGAATACGGAGAGACGGTTTACCAACTGTTCGTTGACTTCAAAAAGCCTACGACCAGGTCGGAAGTTGAGCTGGGAATCCGGAAAAAATATGCCACCCTCACTCAAATCTGCATAAACGAAAATAAAGGGCGAATTAGAATAGAAAACCACCTCTCAGAACCATTTAAAATCCGGGGCGGACTAAAAAAGGGGGAACGCCTCTCACTATGTCTTTTTAACCTTGTGGTCGAGTATATTGTGGGGGTAGTAGTTGTGTGCCAACGTACGGCACGGATTCACTGAAATCCCCAACGATGATCCGCAGCAATTGTTCACCCGCATTTCCAAGAAGAAATAACAACACGCTGGAGTTGTTTTTTTTTTTTTTTGTATTTTACGGTTTTCTTTTATTTGCACCTTTTCCATTAATTTGATCACTGCACAGTATTCCAACGATTTTCTTTATTTTTACACCTTTTAATATCGTTCCTCCTTCTTCAATTCGTTTAGAATTTACTAATTTGGCGATAAAATTTCGGAAACTACAAATTATTCGCGACTCGAACTTTACAGACTTGTACGCTTACACCCCTGATCTTCAGTTGACATATTTCGATTTCTTTAAGCGGCGTGACCGACTGCCAGGCTGTTTGAGTTATCACTTAGGGACTGTAAGGTTGACTCCTGCGTGTGCACTCGCCTGCACACGCCGCGGTAGTTGGGTAATAACTGATCTCCATTAGCGATGGAAATTGGGATTTCTTATTTGCACGGAGATTAGCCAATCATCATCGCGCTCTCTCATGAATCCATTAAGTTTCATGTCTCAGCGAGGTGAATAAATAATTGCGCATTCATTCGACAGTCGCTGGGCATGCGAAGGATGAAGAAAACAAAAGAGAGAGCGCAATAACTTTGGGGTTGACTTATCTTATGTGCTTGTACCAACGCAGACTCTGAGGATGACCCACTGACCTAGTTCGGTGACTGTGGTGATCTCAGAGTGCAATGAACCATGGGAAAATAAAAATGAGAAGGAGAGTAAAATGGTTTGTAGCTATTCACCTGTAAAAAGAGACCATTGATCCCCACCGAATAGAGTATCTGGAGAAAGTCAATAGTACGCCGCTGGTGCTTGGGAAATACTCAGCGTAAGAACCAGACTCAAAGACGCTGAAATAACCCAAGCGGTTTTGCTATGATCCAACAGCGTCGTTTGGTTAGACTTAGTTGTTGCTAACGAATATGACGTTAAGATTTCCGGTGGAAATCTCATAGGGTTAATGAAATGGACTTGCCGTATGGCAAAAGGAAGCTGAATTCAATTATGCATTATCAGCATAGAATAATGAATTCAGCTATGCGTTCATTTGGGAAATATGATATTTCAGGTGAGTTAGCTGAACGGTGGGATAGGGGTTGATGTGACGCGCTGTTAGCGGTCGATATTAGGTTGGGATTGTGGGTTGGTAATGTAATATAGAGAACCCCCACAATATCCTCAGAAAGGTACAAGACGACAACATGGCCGGAGCATCCCTGAACGGCGTCACACAAGTGCTCGCATATGCGGGTGACATCGCCGTGTTGGGCGATAATCTAGAAACAGTAAGTAAAAGCGGTCAAATCTTCATGCAAGCGGCAGAAGAGGTGGGCCTAGAAATAAATGAAGACAAAACAAAATACATGATTACGGCGAGAGCAGATGGACCTTAGGGAACACACATAAACGCCAGAGGCAAGATATTTGGAAAAGTAAAAAGAATTTAATACCTGGGAAAAATACTGACGGCCAGTAAATTTCGAAGGAAATTAACAAAAGACTGCATTCCGGCAACGCTGGTTGGCACGCCGTCAGTAAACTGCTGAATTCCCCACTGCTCTCACGGAATATAAAGCTCCGTGTCTATAGAACCATAATCATGCCGATTGCTTTATACGGATGCGAAACGTGGGCTCTCACAAACCGGGAAGAAAACAAATTCCACGTATTCGAGAATAAAGTTCTAACGGCTGTCTTTGGCGGCAAATATGAAGAGGAGGCGGGACAATGGAGGAGACTCCATAACCACGAATCGGAAGAGCTATACCGCAAACCTACAATAGCGAGAGTAATCAGATCACGACGATTAAGATGGGCCGAACACGTGGGTGGCGCGAATTGGCAACGATAGGACCGTGCGTAGAATTCTTGACGGTAGACCAACGGGAAAGAGACCGACAGGGCGGCCTCGACGGAGATGGGAGGACAATGTTAGCTTTGACCTTGAGGAGATTGGCTGGTCAAGCGTTGAAGGAGACTGCACAGGACAGGGAACGATGGCGGAGTCGAGTCGGTGATATCATGAACTGTCGTGTTTTTACAGGACAATAAATAGTGTATAGTATAGTTTTCAAAATTTCAATTCAAAAAAAAGATCCTTCTCTTCATATATTTTGGTTTTCTTCAAGGTCTTTCTTTTCTGTAGTCCTCTTTCTTTTTTCTCGCACTGTGCTCTGACATTTAAGGGTAATCCAAAATCCCCTTTTGTGAAAAATTTCTTTGCGCGGTAATTCACGTTCATCCTCTTCTTATTATTCTTATTTTTTTTTGTGGAGAGAGATCACTCTCCTTCCTATGTTTAACGCATAATCAATCTTTGCTTATTCTGTCAATATGTTTTTTTATTTTGTACTGCATACAATATTTCGTGTCTCTTAATAACTAGTTTAAAAAGTTCAAGATAACGAGTGTTTATTTCTTCAGTGCGAAACAATGAATTCGACATTGATTAATTGTCATAATAGCACAAGTACAAAGTTTAACTACTTAAAAACATTTATATTTTTAAAACGTGGAAACATTTCATTAAAAATCCATTTCGCCCGACACTAAGCGATTATAAACGATAAATGGTGTAGACAAATTATTGGTTAGTTTTTTACCCAGACTTCTAGTACCCAATAAAGTGTATAGTAATAAATTTTAGATACTAATGCAATGCTTTTGTTTCTCCCATAAATACAAAATTACATGCTGTCTTTATAAGGTAGTTAATGAAACAGTTTTCTGAAAACAAGTCTATCAAGTTAAATACTTTTTTTTGTTCCACCGGAAAAGACAACTTATTTGTCTTATGATGTTTGTAATCTTAATTTAATGGAAACCAGTTTAAGATAAGTGACGTTTTATTCTACGTTGTAAATGCTGCACTCTATTAGTATGATTAATTCATTTTTTACAGCACTGTGCGCGTAAACGTAGTTTCCATCAGTACGTCAGTATATCTATTACGAATGTGTAAAAACTTGAAGTGTATCTAATTGGAAAGGTTATTTTTTATTGTTGAATGTCAAAGATTAAAGTTTTTCAACAAAAAGCCAGATATGTTTTTGACATTATAAATGGAGATTGGCACATAGTTTTTTATTAATAGTTTTTTTATTTATCTATTATATTTTTAATCATTTTTTAAATATTCAAATAAATGTATTTTCGTATTATAGCGACTCATTTGTGACTTAATTTACTATCGTTTAAAATGGCAGCGTACTTTTCGTAGGGTAATTATAATGATTCTGAACTTATGAATATTTTTTGTCTGTTTTGGATACACTCGATTGATTGATGACTCTTTTTAAGACAGAGAGTTTACTATCTAAGAGCTGGAGAGCGTCGATTTTGATTTGCTGATTGAGTCGCTGTTCATGACTATAAGTAAACCTCTCTATACCATTGTCGTTGTTTTTCTTATTATGTAGATTGTCATTATGTGCGTACCAAGGGCCATTGACAGTACTTCCTTCTGAAATTTTGGTATGATCATACTATTGCTTTGGATAACTTCAACTATAAGACCATAATTGTTTCAGAACTTGTTGATGTCTTATTGTATGTTGGCAACAAGAACGGTCCACCCGCAAACCAGTGCATCTTTCTATACTTTAACTTTATTGTTTTACCTGGCATGTGGTTTCCATCCGAGCTTAGAATCAAGAGTCAATCAATCAAAGGTTTCCACAGATTTCCCTTACAGACATATTCTACTCATGTGATTTATTATCTTCAGACGTACATGAAAAAACCTAGAATGGGTTTCGTCCCATTATAGGAACAGTATTCGTTTTTATTTGGGGGATGGGAGCGAACATACAGGGTATAGTATGTGTTTTCAACCCGGCGAAGGCCAGGACGATCCTTGTCCCTGTCCAAATCCAAGTTGACATGCAGTCTCCACGTGACACCCCTGGATAGCTACTTTGACACCCGCCAAGTAATGAACCAATGCATGCAGCGACATCCTGAGAAAGGTTGGCGCAAGGCTAATAACCAGGCCCGTAAAAATGAATTATTGTGGCAAATTTAACAAGCCTCGGATATGGACCGGATACACGACGACGACCACGGCAACGAAAATGGCTAAATGATTTAAGGATTTTTTCATGGAACATACGCCCACTATACAGAGCTCGAGCTGCACAGCAGCTAGCCGATGCCCTGTCCGAATATAAGGCTGACATAACAGCATTACAAGAAATAAGATGGACGGGGAGTGGTGTTTTTCAAAGAAAAGAGTATGACATTTATTACAGCTGTCACGCAAAACACCATGTAGGGGTAGGCTTTCTAGTCAGCCAAAAACTGAAGCCTGCCATCATCGGCTTTAATGCAATAAATGAAAGGCTATGCACTCTTCGCGTGCGAGGCAAGTTTAAGAACATAAGCCTCATAAACGTTCACGGACCTACAGAGGAGTCCCCTGACGACGAAACAGAAGAATACTATTAGAACGTCGAACGGGCCCTCAATGCCTGCCCAAGATACAAGTGAAAATCGTTCTTGGGGATTTGAATGCGAAAATAGGTCAGGAGCCGGTTTTCAGGCACTACGCAGGCTCCCATAGTTTGCATGAGAACACTAATGACAATGGACTACGAGTCATCGAATTGGCAGCATCGAAAAACTTGGTCGTTGCGAGTACCAGGTTTCCGCGTAAAGATATCCACAAAACCACCTGGGTATCACCTGATGGAGCTGCTCGCAACCAAATTGACCACGTGTTGATAGATCGCCGCCACTCCTCGAGCCTGATGACGGTACGAACGTACCGAGGTGCCAACGTCGACTCGGATCACTATCTTCTTGGTACAGTTTTCGGAGCGCGGATTACCTTATGGAGACGTATTGCATCCGCGGATCAGGTTCGAATCAACACGGCTGCCTTACGCAATGAGAACACCAGCAACACCTTTGGTCATGCGTTAAGACTCGCCCTCGAAGAGCTCGACGGAGGGAGAGTAAGTCCTGGGGCCAGAATGCCGGGCGTAGAAGAGAAATGGACACGCCTTAAGAACACTGTCATTAGTACTGCCAACTCCATCTTAGGCAGAAGCCGTAGAGATCGGAACGAATGGTTTGATGATGAGTGCAAACTAGCGACTGAACGTAAGAATGCTGCATACCGGGCAATGCAGCAGTCTCATAGGACGCGGATACGCGAGGAGAAATACAAAGAGCTCAGAAGATCTGACAAAAGACTTCACAGACAAAAGAAAAGTGCCTGGGAAAAAACCCTGTCTGTGAAATAGAGAAAAGTAGAGAGCGAGGTCCGCACCAGGCGCGGAAGTTCTACCAAATAATCCGCAGTATGACGCGGTACACACCACCCTGCACTTTTTCCAAGGATAAGGAGGGTAATCTGATCACCGATCCTGAAGGCATTCTGGAGCGATGGGAAGTGCACTTCAATGAATTGCTAAATGGTCAGCTCACAGAAGAATTGGAGGCTCCACCAATGCAAGACCAAGACCAAATGCTGCCGCCACCAAGCATTGAGGAAACATTAAAAGCCATTAGACAATAAACATCTATAATGGACTCCGACAAGGGGACGGTCTGCCCTGCCTCCCCTTCAACCTGGCGTTGGAGAAAGCAATCCGTGAGTCTGGTGTTACAACAAGAGGGACTATTGTCACCAAGTCCAGCCAGATACTTGCCTACGCAGATGACATCGACATCATCGGTAGAACCGAATCGGCGGTACAGGAATCCTTCATCCAGATCGAGCAGGCGGCACAAAAACTGGGACTGCACATTAATGAGGGAAAAACCAAGTACATGGTGGCAACTTCTGCGAAGAGAAGACCTAACGTTGGTCAAACTATCAGGGTAGTGGAGCACGAATTTGAAGTAGTGCAATCCTTTAACTACCTTGGGTCAATAGTATCAGCCGATAACAATATGGAAGAAGAAATACGCGAACGGCTACTCAAATCCAACAAAGCCTACTATGGTCTATCAAGGCTCTTTAAATCCCGAAATTTATCCAGAACATCCAAGCTACTACTGTACCAGACCATGGTCTTACCAGTACTTATGTATGGATCCGAGACCTGGGTGCTTAATAAAAGGCACTCTGAACTCTTGGCCGCGTTCGAGAGAAAGGTCTTAAGGAGAATTGTTGGCCCCGTATGTGAGGGAGGACGATTCCGGAGACGCTACAACCATGAGTTGTACGCAATCTACCTTGAAGCTCATATTGTAAGAAAAATCAAGCTCGGTAGACTCCGGTGGGTGGGACACCTAGCTCGAATGAGCGAAGAGGAGCCTGCCCGGAAAGACCTTTGTGGCAGGATGTATGGAAGGAGACAACGCGGCAGACCTTGTCTGCGATGGAGGGATGGTGTAGACCAGGACACCCAGAGCCTGGGAGTGCTGAACTGGATGACATCGGCTCGAAATCGGGACCGGTGGAGAGATTTGTTAAATAAGGCCAAGACCGGATCCCGGTTGTAGTGCCGATGATGATGATGACTTCTTCATCAATAGACTTTGTCCCGAATGGAAGGCTCACTCCATTAGTCATGTAAATTTTCTTACTCCTCATGCAAATCTTTTCGACATTTTTCTCTATCCCGTCCATACCTAGAATAAAATTGTATGGTTTTCTCATCTTTAATGCTACCCACCTTATCCTTGCATTATTTGGATATCTAAATTCGACTGGGCATACTGATGCTACTGTCTTATTTCGCTTGTCTACTTCTCCCTGAATTGTCTGGATCGCTGTCGTGTTCGTATCTACTATATCGTACCTAAGTTTCGGGGTATTGCTTTCATTCTGGATACTTACCGTAGATCCTGTGTCTAAGAGTGCTAGGTACTTTTCTCCTTCTATAGTCAGTGTGAGTATTATTCTATTCTCTGCGGTTCGTCTGTGAAAAACTGTGTCTGCTACATTTCTTACTTCTCGTCTACTTATCATGTCTACTGACATGTGGTCTGAGCTTTCCCTATGGTGTGCACTATTACCTATATGTGGATGTCTTTGCACAGATCTTTCATTTTCCTGCCTAACATTACTTGGTCCTGTCCTCCAATTGTGGTTATCACCTAAATTTTGCCTTAATCCACGGTTCGTTCTAAAATGAGTATGATTGCCTTCTTGCCTTACTATATTGCCTTCGCTCCGCCTATTCTCATATCTCTTCCTGTGGACTATATGGTCTGGTCTGTGGTTTCTGTCGACATGTCGCTTGTTTCTCGTGGTTGGTTTATGTTCTATGTTATTCGTAGGATTTAAATTGCTCTCGTCCATTCCAACAAAAGCATCTATCACATTTCTTACCTCTGTCAAGTTTGTCATGTTCATTATATTGTATGCCAAGGTACCTAAAACTAAGCTTTTTACTTTCTGAACTAGCATTCCACTGAATATATCTATCATTGCATTACCGTCTGTACAAAATACGGAATACTCTGCAATGTCATCCACCAGATATTTCAGTTTGTTGCTAAGGTCGAGGATCGAGTTCACCCTTAATAACATAATGTCCCTCGTCAGGGCCATTTGGTCTCTCTTTGGTCTGTAGTGCAGCTTCAATTTTTGCTGGCACTCTTCCCAATTTTGAGGAGGGTTCACTCTCAAAAGGTTTTTCGCTGCCCCCAGTATTTTGTGATCCTAGATCACACTGAAGGCTCTCGCCTTTTCCTCTTCCTGTCCAGCTGTGTATTCGTCCCGCTTTCTCGATACAGCATCTATGAATGATGGCAATGTTCCTTTCGCCCCATCGAATTCTCGAATGTGACGAATTTCTTTTTCCAGCCTCTGACTCGTGCTCTGCTGCTGGTTCTGGACCATCAGCTGAGTCAGTGCTGCTATACATTGCTCCATTTGTTGTTGAGCCATACCTCGTCTTTGATCTATTAATCTATTTCTTGCTTCTGTCCTCCGATCAATTTTGTCGGCTAGATATACCCGTACCGAATCTTATCTTCTCGATGAATACGACGACAGTTTCTCTTATTTTACGTACCGTGACTATTGTTTTTTCCGCCGAAATCGATTGCGAATTTCTTCCTCCCTTGGTTCGCTAATACTCTGTACCGACTACTGAACTGTACAACTACCCACAATTATATTTCTGAAACATTAACCAACGTTGCAGGGACTTTTCCTGTATCACACTAATTGGGGGAAATAGAACGACCACCTACAAGGAAAAGAATTTCGGTTTTGCGACTGCCTTCCCTGGAGTGGTTGGATACTTACTTCCTTTTTCCGTTATGTACTTATAATGAGTACGCCGTCGCAAAACTGCCGACGAGTACCTTTTTGAACTAGCAACCACGTAGCAAGGATTCTCTACGAAACAAAACAACTAGGGGTAATAAAATGATTACTTATACCAGAGAGAACAAAAAATTCCTTCTTTCCTTTCACGACTCCATTCTGCTTCCGACCGAGTTAAATGTTTCTTCTTTTTTCTTTGTAGTACCTACCCTAATAAAATTGTTAATCCTCCCGCAATTCCAACAATCCCTATGACTTATTATGCTTATTTAGGAGTCTGTCTTTGGACCATGTCTTTTGACCGAATGATCACCTAGCAAGGAAGAATGTACGGCTGTATCTCTCTACTTATTTTACACAAAATTATGGCTATATTTGAATAAATGCATCACAGTTACTTTCGTATTTCTCTCTATACTTGCATTAATATTAGTTGTTATTCCTTAAATGGAAGTGGTGGCTATTAGTGCAATATATTTGTACATTGGTGATTGTTTTTTTTTTTTTTGACATATCTACCCTATTCATTATTCAAAAAGAAATACTTAACAATTGAGCTAATCGCTTATGATAATAACAATACATTATTTTGTTTTCCTTAACACTATTAAATAACAATTACAAACTTACGGTGATTTTATTGTGTTGTTCTGGCCGCTGCTGTTGTTGGTGTTGACTGTTGTCTTCCTGCTGGCTCTCCAATGTTGCTTTTATTTATTTTTCTGACTCTGCACTGCTTTTAACTCTTTCACCGATCTGTAGTTTTATTGTCTTTTGCGTTTTTCAGGGTCGTTATTTCTATTTTTAGCTTTTTGGGTAGTATAGTCACTGTCTACCGTCACTATCACGATCGCTTCTTTGTTTGGTAGTTCACAGGGTATTTATTTTTACCTTCAGGTTTTTGTATAGTGGTTTCTTCGTGAATCACTAAATTGCACTTTGATTCACTTAGTGTCCACTAATTTTACACGTAATTGTTCGATCACTTTCCTCTAGTTCAACGGAATAGAGGAACGCCGACTGCGCCAGTTATGTTTCTGCAAGTGTTTCTTTTGTCCGCACAAAGATCTTCACCGCAAGTCAAATGAAAAACAAATTTGTACCATTTCTCTTTTCACTTTCCTTTTATTCAACTTCTTTTTTCTTTTCGTTTTTAATTTTTTTATATATTGTTTCTTTACATTCTATTTCCTACTGAATGATGTTCTATCACTTTAACTACAATTACATGAGTTTATTTCATAAATTAACGTTTATGTAACTCGGCACTTTTATACAATAATTGTTACGGTAGCTTATATTGCTTACCTGTTCTTCTTTTAGTCGTTTGATATCATATCACTTAAACTATGGTTACATGAGTTTATTTGATAAATTAAAGTTTATGTTACTCGGCACTTTGGTTCAACAATTGTTAATGTTACATATATTAATTACATGTTCTTCTTTCAATCGGTATTCTTTTTGCTGTTTACACGTATCTCTATTGCTTTAGGTTCTAGCTTAATTTATCTGGTTTTTTGTTTTTATTTTTCTTTGTTTTTATTACACTTCCACTTCTTTGTTTATTTGTTCTTGGCCATATTCTTCTTTGATTCCTAATCACTCTTCCGTGACTTAACTGCACTTTCTCACTTCTCGTTCAATTCAACGACCTCTTCGATTTATCTCTTAGCTATTTCAACTTCTAGCGACTTTTTCGGATTTTACTTCACTTCCGCACTCCTATTTCCATTTACTTCCACAAACCACTTTCTCGTTTATTATCTTAACTAATTTTCTATTCACCGCCATTCAAGCACCAAACTTCCTCATTAACCGCCGACTTCTTATCCTTCACTTCCGACAACCAACCGCCGTAATTCCCTTATTCGTTGCCCCAAGAAACCTCCTACTCCGTCATCATCTTCCGGGGTTAACATTTTCAGTTCACCTCCGGGGTTAAGACCACTCGATTCACAATCAGCAATTTGGGTTTTAATTGTCCCAATTACCGATCATCGGCTTTAGTTCATAAACGCCTCATATTGATGAGCTGGTCAATACTTTTTCATCGATTCGAACTCGAGGTGAACTTTTGCGTTCATGAATTGACCCAGTTAATTGCACTTATGCCGATTGTGCTGGAACATGCAGTTTGGATGTTTCCGTATTTTAATTGTTTCAGCTTGTGCAATCGTTAATTGGTTTGATAAATGCAATTGACCGTTTTTCTTTGGCCGATTTGTTAATTGCTCAAGAATTGGTGACTTGATTGCAATTATTTCGATAAATCGTCGTTTTTTGATTGATTTCTTTCGGAATGATGATTTGGATGCACTCTTTAGGCTGTAGGGTTACTGGAGTTCAGAATCTGGTTGTACTTTTCTGATTAAGTGTATCAATGACCCCTTGATCAAGTGTATCAATGACCCCTTGAATGATGTCCTTTTCTATGTTATCCCTGACACACTTAACACGTGTGTCGCCCAGCATGCGAACCATGAACATGAAGTTAAATGGAAATAAACAACCTTCGCAGCTGGGGGCAAGTCATCCTGAAAAGGGTTGGATGTGCTTACACGATCAGCGACTACGTGTAGCATGATTGCTGATCGTGCGTATGTTGTTGTTGGCATCAACTGAGGTCGAACTGTCGTGTGTGTATTTACACTGGCAAGTTCTCGATGCCTTTTTGCTGCCAGGTGTGAGTTACCATGATGTGGCTCTATTTGGCCACCGATGTGGTAGCAGCATTGACCCCAAGCGAAAGTATCTCTTGCTTGTGTGCTGCAATTGCGATGGGTGTCATGTGCACCGTGGTGGTCGTGTCAGTTGCTTCGTGTTGCAACTGCTTTGGCCCTGTGTAAATGGCGCGCCGGAGACTCGTGCCGTTAGGCAAATATTCGTTTGGTGCTGGTAGATTTTACATCAGCAAAAATGATATGTTTAGAGATTTTTTAGGCAAGGCTTTTTACAAATAAGGAACAGGCAAGTACATGCTTTATTGAAACAGGACGCTTATGAAAAGGGGTTACCTGGTGGTAGATGAGCAGGTAAGTAGTGGCGTTCATAAGAACCGCCATAAACCCAATCGCCGCTGGCTCAAGAAGAAGTCGATTATTTGTCTTCTTGGCCGTGTTAATATCGCTGGACCATTCTTTTAAAACTAGTCGCTGCTTGCTGGGAGAAGAACGACATCATCATTGCCTTTGAGGTCAGATATCCTCACGTCAAATAAACTGACGTGAAAAAATTCGGTCCCGCACAACGGCTTGTGAAAATCAGACCACAGAAGTACAGCAGGGTGAACATATGGGAGCTACACCTTGCCCCAAAGGGCTGACATAGACTCCATAAGTCGAACAAAGTGGCTTCCAATCTTGCATCAGCAAGTTATCTTCGAGGTATTTCATAAGAGTAAAATACCTCAATCCTAACGTTGCCAACATTTCTGGCATGACTCGCGAAACTGCAACATGAACCGGCGTCCGTTACGGAAAACCCCACGATATTGGAATGTGCGAACTACCCTCAGTAAAATACGATCCCACAACAAATAAGCCGGATGAAATAACGTTGCCAACTTGCTGCAACTGCGGCAACGAAGGACATCCGCCAATTATAGAAAATGTGCAAAATATAAAGAGCTAGTTCAAATATCCGATGAAATTCGAGCTAAACAAACAGCCAAATCAATCTTCGAAAAACAGGCCACACCAAATTTCACCAAAAATGGGTTTACATTCGTCGATATGGTTAAAGGAACACGAACAACGAATATAAAAACTCTTCCAACATCTCTCCCACAAAAACATAATCAAGTCCTCAAGCGAATTCCCGTATAGGCCAACACAATGAGACAAATCCAAGCGGGGCTACAAAAGGCTCCGATGATGCAATCCTCAATGCTTGAGAAACCACTTAGTCACTCCTACTTGATTGAGGATATTCGACGCCGATATATAAAACTAACAAACGGAGCAGAGCGGGATACACTCCTTTTAACGGCATATGTAAGACATACGCTTCAACTCCCTTGTTTCGGCATCGAAGAGTATGATAGTCTCTGACTTCATACAGGATAACCGGGCAGACGTGGTTCTTGTAACCGAAACTGCGTTGCATCCATGTCACGGTCCCATTTTCCCAAACTTTTCCATCATTCGGAGAGGTCGAACCCGCACGCGAATGACGTTCTAATGTACACGTCATCCAAAAGCCCTAAACTCGAAACAAATCGACTCAACCGTCACCTGGACAAACTGTACCAGTATTACAGTCGATCGAAAATTCGATGTAACTCTTTCAAAGCAGTAGCTACAATTCAGAGTAGCAAACACTTTCAACGTATATTATAATATTTATTGGCCTGTAGGAACCCTGAAGTTAACTCCGCCATCATTCCCTGTCCTGTGCGCTCTCCATCCACGTCCAGTTGGAACCCACTTCTCGATATTCATAAAATATTCGCGTACAAATGGGAGATACTACGATTAGACTACAGGACAGTATGAAATATCTTGGGGTCACTTATACCCCTAATATGAATTTCATCAAACATGTGACCCACATTCTTCAAATGGCCCTCGGTCGATACAAGCAACTGCACAACATTTTGAAGCGGAGCAACGACACCAAAGTTAAGCTTCTCTGCTAGATGCAGCTAATTCCGTCATCAATCATCCCCAGAGAAGTTACCACAGTCGACATAGAGAACCGAACAAGGAAGTTAGTCCGCGCCGCTCAATAAATCGCTACAGAACTGTCTCCGCGATTATCCTTCTAGTGACACTATACTGTATCCGCCAAAGTGTCTACTGCTAACACAATACACACACGCACGCACAGTACAATATGGCACGAATACGCACCCACACACACACACACACATACGAACCAAAGCGCAGATTATCAGACGCCAAAGACGTAATCTGCGTTTACTACCCCACTCAACACCTACTGGTCTTGTATGATTTCTATCCCGCCATCCCTCCATCCAAGTAGTTAGAGACCATTTGAACTAACACTGTACACACTATCCTTATATATCTACCCCCCTTTTTTTATTTTTCAGATATCTTAAGATCGATTCCAACATCCTCCCAGACGTGAGTGTTTGTGGTTGTCGCAAGATGACCGGAGGCCAGAGACAAAATAGAGGGCACATTTGTCCTTGTCTCGTTTAAATCGGTCTCCCGCCACACCATTTTTCTTTTTATTTCAGGATCAGTTAAGTCCCGAAGGCTGAGCCCATGGCCGAACAGTGAATCCCGTGTTAATAAAATTACAGGTAGTAGCAATAAATAAAATATAACAAATCGAAGGTGTATAACTCTAGCTACCATTGATCTGCAGCAAGTAAACCACAGCACTTGGCGACCTGCACGAACCTTCTACCGATACAACCATTACGCGACCGAAACCCCGGTCAGCAGCAGTCAAGAACACATGATCGTTTATTAATAAAACTGCTATTAATCCACGGTGAGTAAACTTCACCCCCTTACCAGGCATTTGGCGCTCTGCACGATATTACACAGCCAAACCAGCAGATCCCGGGGCAATAGATTACGCTCTAAGGTCATTCACCATAGAGTAACCTAAATAGACTTAATTTAATTTTAAAAAAAAAGCCTAAGTTCAACACCTGTAAATGCTTGATAGCCGTGATCTCTACAATAACCTTATTCGAACGTACTGGGCAAGATACCCTTACCCTTCGCCCGGAGCTGAGTCTGGCTTCGGAGGTACGATACATAACACAAAAAAAAATTAAATTCAATAAACCCAATAGACTTAATATAATTTAAAAAAAGAAAAATTAAGTAACAATGACATTACATCATCAACATTCATGTTCCAAAACCGTATGCACTCGTTTTCTGATGACACCTCCCTAAATTTCTCCCACTGCTTCGAACATCGTCGAACAAGTACGTTCGACTTTACACTATGACATTAGTCCTCTTTGAACCCTACAACATTTGCTGACTGAAATTCAAAGGTTCCAAAACATAACATTGTCGTCTGCCATGAAAGAGATCTGCCAATGTACACCTGTCAATGGATGGCACTTACAAAAACAATCTAATTCACTCGATCTTTGACTGAAATGAACAGAAATTCAAAACCACGAAAAGTGGAATAAGTGGTTTATAGTTTTTTAAAACATGCAAGAAATACTTTACCCCACCTGGATAATGAACAATTTCATCACCATCATCATCATCGGCACTACAACCGGGATCCGGTCTTGCCCTTATTTAGCAAGTCTCTCCACCGGTATCTGGTCCATATCCGAGACTTGTTAAATTTTCCACAATAATTTGTTTTTCCGGGCAAGGTTATTGGCCTTGCGCCAACGTTTCTCAGGATGCCGCTGCATGCATTGGTTTGTAGCGTCTCTAACAGACACACACACTTCACAAGCAAAATAGGGAAGAACACCGAACGAAAATCGAATAAGAAAATACATCAGAGCCGTATACCATCATCATCATCATCATCGGCACTACAACCGGGAACCGGTCTTGGCCTTATTTAGCAAGTCCTGAGGCTTGTTAAATTGTTCATGATGATTTGTTTTTTCCGGGCAAGGTCATTAGTCTTGCGCCAGAGGCTCCCCGACGGGGAATCGGACCCCGGTCTCCCGTGTGACAGACGGGTATACTAAACACTGTACTATCGAGGAGCCGTATACCATAGCGATAACAAAATAATTCACATCAGTGGAATATACTTGAGTTTAAAAATCGAATTTTAAACACGGCCAGTAGCCTGATGGGTAACGCTTAGGTTCCATTTTTGGTGATTCTAACTATCATAGCGTCAGTTCTAATCACACGTTCTTCACTATTATTTCAAACGCTATAGGTTCACTACTTGGCGGGTACCAAAGTAGCTATCCAGGTGTGTCACGTGGAGACTGCATGTCAACTTGGATTGAACAGGGACAAGGATAGTCCTGCCCTTCGCCGGGTTGAAAACACAGACTATACCCTGTATGTTCGCTCCCATCCCCCAAATAAAAACGAATACTGTTCCTATAATGGGACAAAACCCATTCTATGTTTTTCCATGTACGTCTGAAGATAATAAATCACACGCGTAGAATATGTCTGTAAGGGAAATCTGTGGAAACCTTTGATTGATTGACTCTTGATTCTAAACTCGGATGGAAACCACATGCCAAGTAAAACAATAAAGTTAAAGTATAGAAAGATGCACTGGTTTGTGGGTGGACCGTTCTTGTTGCCAACATACAATAAGACATCAACAAGTTCTGAAACAATTATGGTCTTATAGTTGAAGTTATCCAAAGCAATAGTATGAGCATACCAAAATTTCAGAAGGAAGTGTGGGTAAGTTCGTATTGTGCCAAACATGGACACTTGTTTAACTAACTTACCAACGGCTGGGAGAGAAAAGTCATAACGCACACTGACGAAATTGTTCACAGGAGATCGTTCACCCACAGAGAATGAAAATTACCCTTGCGCAAGAATCCAGCATTTACAAACCACACATTCCTCCAAATGTGGAATTTAAGTCTCATATTTTGATAGGAGCATCAAAAACTGCACTTCATATGTTCGATAAAATACAAAATTGAACAATGAAAGTCAAACTTTGGTGGGAAACCTTATTTCTGTCATCAGAACGCAGGCGGAATGTTTCCGGGTTGTCCTTACCGTAATAACATTACTACAGCTCAAATGGTTCTTAGAGGCTATACTTTTTCCCTTGAGTATTTGCACACTAAGGCTATTAATGACAGAGTGTACACCGATACACATTAAGGATCAATTTTAGACATATAGATAAATTCAAATTGTTACGTCTCCAGCGCCGTGCTTCCTCTTTCGAGGGAAGAGCGTGGGGGTTATTAAAATAATTAAAGTTTTCTTTATTAAAATAATTATTTGTTTTATTTTTATTTTATTGAACTCAGCTGTCTCAAGCTGAGCTCTATTCTGAACTACTCTTACAATATAAATTTTCCTGTTTTTATAGAACATTTTGTTCCAACTAACTGTGTCGTATAAAATGAACAAAACAATCTAGAAGTGTCTGTGACTTAAAATTTTGAATAAACTTTGAACGAAAATCAAAGTGGCTATGTTTTGAAATGAAAAATGTGCTTGCTATGAAAAGGGGCATGTTTTTAAATGTGCTGTAAGTGACTGGATATAGAATATTGTGTCTGTTTATGTATGAATTGTATTAAATGAGAATGTAAGATATGTGAGGATGTAGTTTTAAAGGTTGTGTTAGAAAGGACATGAGATTAGTGTTAAAGCGAATAAGGGTAGTATTCTGGAATACAACATCCCACCCTTCTTCGAGAAAGAAAATTATCCTTGAAGAGAATAATTTTCTGTTAACTATTGCTTAGATTAGGATCAATTACAGACTTGGATTTTCGTTCAATTACAATGGCGTTCAAAGTTAATCTTATATCAAAAGTTACAAAAATCCAAAAGTTCTTAATACTAGAAAAATAGGTTACAATAATCCGAAAGTTTACTTATAGTCTACTTACATTATATTTTAACTAACTTTAAATATTTCCAACTAACTTAAAATTTCCACTTGGAACCTTTTCTTTTATTATCCAACATTTTTTTTTTTCTATATATATGATTAATATTAATTCTCACAATTCTCTTTTTCTTTCGAATTTCCAATATATTATATCCCAATATATATTTTAACTCTAAAATTTTCTTTCTTTCTTCCCCTTTTTTAACTTTTTTTTTTTTTTTTTTTTCGTTTCCGTCATTTCTTACAATTGTTTTATATATTGAATAAAAACAAAGGCCATTTGTTAAGTGTCTATCTTTTCCTTAAATTTATGGAAAATTTTCCAAAACTTTTTTGGGCCTATTATTATGATGACTGCATAGAAATGCATAATACCAAACATTTTCTTAAGAAGTGATCTCAGTTGTCCTAAATGACTGTGTACCTTTTTTTTTTTCTTATTTTGTGTTCGAATATATATTTATTGTTGTAAAAATTAATTTGCAAGGCATTTATATGGTTTTTCTTTTCAATATCTATTTTAATTGAATTCTTATTTTCAATTTTCATTACTTCGTGTTGGTGTTTAGTATCGTTATTTAAAATGTTTAGTGTTTTCGGCTCAATGTCATCATTTTCTATAGCTTTAACTTCTGTCGGAACGTTTAACTTTTCAGTCTTACTCACTGCTGATGGATCGTTTAGTTTCTCAGTCTCATTTACTGATTCGTATAGTTCTTCAGACTTATTTGCTGTTAGAACATCTTGGTTCCCAGACTTATTTGCTGTTTGAACTATTTCTTCAGTTATATCTGCTGTAGAAACCTTCAATCCTTCAGTCTTTGCTGCTGAAACATAGTGTTCTTCAGTGTTAGCTACTGAACTGACGTGGGTTTCGATTTTTATTGCACCTTTTGGATCTTGAGTCTTTACCACTGCTGAATTTTCAGTCTTTGTTGCTGAAGTGTCGGGGTTGTCTATAGGGATAGCCGAAATGTGAGGGATTTTTGTTTGTGTATTTTCTGCAAGTTCTGAATTTTCAGTCTTTAATATTGCTGAGTTTTCAGTCTTGGTTGCTGAAGTGCCTGTGTTGTCAATATGGATATCCGAAATATTAGGGAGTTCAGTCTTTAATGCTGCTGAAAATTTAGAATTTTCAGTCTGTGTTGCTGAATTATTTTCCAAACTTGGAGTATGAATCGGAATATTTATATTAGTGCTTGTTTTCTCTTCGTTTATCTGTATCGCTTTAGTTATTTGGTTAGGAGCTTCATTAAAATTGTCGTTATCTATTGCCAAAGATCTAATGTTATAAATAGAAAAATTTTGTCTGTCTTCCATAAATTTGGGTTGGCGTCAGTCCTCGTTTTCCGACTCTTGCACCCGAGAAAAGTGAACATTTTGCCTATCGTTTTGTCTATTGGTGATTTTAGGATTTTCACTAAAACGATTTTCGGTGTTTGCAGGATTATTTCGGAATGGATTACGCGTTGTTGTACCTTGTTGGTAATTTGTTAAGGACGGTCCATTCCTAGATATCTTGTATCTACACTCGTTCTCTGTGTGATTATTCCGTCCACAGAAATTGCAAGTAATGTTAAATACTCATTTTATGGGTTGTCTACGAGGGTTGCCTCTTATGTTTCGGGATTTGGCAACCCTAGTGTTGCAATCCGGCAATTGACAGCTCTGTCGTAAAGTTTGACATTTTTGAGGTTATACGCACTCAGAACGTTTTGACATACGAGCGCTATTTGTGTTGTTTACAAGTAACTTAAAAGATTCATCTCGGCCCAAAAATGGAATTAAATCGTCAACATTTTCGTGCGATTATTTTTTAAAACTTTCGGCGTGGATTAACTCAGCAACAGTGCATGGATGAACTTAATTCAATTTTTGGCGATGAAGCTCCATCAAGGACCAGTGTTTATCGATGGTATGGTGAATTCAATCGTGGTCGTAGTTCACTCTAAGATGAATTTCGTGAAGGTCGTCCAAAATCAGTTGTTGTTCCGAAAACCATTGATGCTGTGCGCGAACTGATATTGGAAGTTCGTCATGTGACCTATCGTGAGATTGAGACAACCTTAGGCGTTAGTGGGACCAGCATACATTCAATATTGCATAAACATGTGACTGTCCAAAAAATTTGTTCGCGTTGGATCCCACACATTTTGTCAATCGCCCAAAAAAAGGCTCGTGTCAATTGGTCGAAAGAAATGCTCAAAAAATACGGTCGCGGTGCTTCGAAACACGTCTATGACATCGTGACAGGTGATGAATCGTGGATTTACGCGTATGAGCCCGAAAGTAAACAGCAGTCAACTGTCTGGGTGTTTCAAGATGAGCCAAATCCAACAAAATCTGTTCGCGCACGAAGCACTTCCAAGCAAATGGTCGCCTGTTTTTTCAGAAAAACTGGACATGTCGCAACCGTACCACTAGAACAACGCAGAACAGTCAATTCTGAGTGGTACACAACCATTTGTTTGCCAGTTGTCTTCCAAGAAATCAGGAAAACCAACCGCCCAAGACGGATCACTCTTCACCACGATAATACGAGCTCTCACGTGTCGGCTGCGACAACTGCATTTTTGGGCACCCAAAACATCGATTTGATGGGTCATCCGCCGTATAGTCCCGACTTGGCACCGAATGACTTAGTTTTATTCCCGTACGTAAAAAACAAACTGAGAGGTCAACGTTTTTCGACACCTGAAGAAGCGGTTGCTGCATTCAGAATGCATGTGTTGGAAATACCTCAATCAGAGTGGCAAAAGTGCTTCGACAATTGGTTCAAACGCATGCAAAAGTATATAGATCTTCATGGGGAATATTTTGAAAAACAATAAAGTGATTTTCGATCATCAATATTTGTTTTTGTTCTCTAATCCCGAAATATAAAAGGCAACCCTCGTATTCGGAAAATTGTGGGACTGCATGTTCCGATAACATGTGTCCTGAGAATGACCTGGCTTACCGCAGATTTGGCAGACTCTACGATTAAATTTAGGATTTTCGTTATATTGATATGATCTGGGAGAGTTGCCGATTCGAGCAGCATGTGATACTACATGTGCAATTGACTGTTTTAAACTACTTCCCCCATGGACTTTGGCTAGGATTTTCAGTTGTTCATTCTTGAGACCATCCTCAAATATTTGCACGACCAATTTTGAGTTTTCTTCTATCAAGAATTCTCTAACCACCGCGTCTGCTGTTATTTCACACGTAGCAGAGTTCATCGTCCTCAGAGCATTCGCAACTCTATCTCCGTATTCCCGAACGGTTTCTCTGAAGTTTTGTTTCAGGGATATCAACTCATTGTGTGCCGTTGACCGAGATTGCTCCTCTTTATATTCTGATTCAAGTTTATCCTTTAAATCCGCCCATTTAGCGATTGTGCTATACCTAATCAGATCATAGGCAGGACCCTCTAATCTATTTTTGACTAGCTCCAAAAATGTTTCATATATCTCCGGGTCTGCCCTTTTTATAAATCTAAATAAAACGTCTCCCCCGGAAATAAATTTATCTAGGTCGCAGGGTTTTCCGTCAAAGGTAGGGACGATTCTGAAAACATCAGAAATTCCGACAGAAAGAGCCATTTCAGGGGGGTTATGGTGTATTTGTAGAGAGTGGATTTGTTCTTCCCCCTGCCTAGCCGTCTGTCTCGTGTAATAAGGACTCGTAATATTGAAAACTTTGAAATCAATGTATGGTTAAAATCACTTCTTAAAAATACTAAATTAAAATGGCCTATCTTTTAGTTATTCAATATATATGGAAATGAAAGTTAATTTGGTCCCAAAGCTGTAAAGAAAGAAAATTCGGCGAAAAAGAAAAAACGGAAATGTCGTCGAAATACTGAAAAGAGAATATTCAAAGTAATTTCTATCGGAAAAAAATTGTTAGTAAAAAGAAAAAGTTAAAAGTTCCAAGGTGAAAATATTCCTACGGAAAAATGAAGAGAGAAAAATTGATATTTTGCTAACGATTCTTACTACTAATATATGTGGGCTAACTGTTGATTGATGTTTTGTTCTTTTCGAGATTACCACTTCCTGGATTCCAATAGTGTAGTTTCTTCTTAAAAATTTTTTCTTGAGTTATTGTCTTCTTTTTATATAATTTCCGCTTTTTATCTTATTACTGCCAGGCAGGCTTCACGCCCTATAGTTGTGTGTTATCCTGGTCTTTTTTTTCCTTTTGTTCGTCGTTTTATGTTGTATTATTTTTTTTTTTCAAATCTGCTGCCACTAAGGTTAATTTGGATTTCCTCTGGAACTCATTGGCAAAGGAAATTACGAAGCTACTTGTCTGTTTCAAATGTGAGTCACCAGCAGTTGCGTTGACCTCGTACAAGGAACCTTCATCAATAGTTACACTCGATACATCGAATGTTCCGCCATCCAAGTCGAAAATGAGGACATTCCTTCCCTCTTTAGGGTTTTATCCCGCGTCGTCGCTAATCGCACTAATCTCTGGGATCGAGTCATCCTTCGTGGATCGGTCTTCCTTCGAGGATTAAGTCGTCCTTCGGGGATTGGTCTTCCTTCAGGGATTAAGTCGTCCTTCGGGGATTGGTCTTCCTTCGAGGATTAAGTCGTCCTTCGGGGATTGGTCTTCCTTCGAGGATTAAGTCGTCCTTCGGGGATTGGTCTTCCTTCGGGGATTGAGTCTCCTTCGGGGATTGGTCTTCCTTCGAGGATTAAGTCATCCTTCGGGGATTGGCCTTCCTTCGGGGATTGAGTCTTCCTTCGAGGATTGGTCTTCCTTCGAGGAGTCCACCAGTCTTCGTGGATCCCACCGCTGCCACCAGTGTTACGTCTCCAGCGCCGTGCTTCCTCTTTCGAGGGAAGAGCGTGGGGGTTATTAAAATAATTAAAGTTTTCTTTATTAAAATAATTATTTGTTTTATTTTTATTTTATTGAACTCAGCTGTCTCAAGCTGAGCTCTATTCTGAACTACTCTTACAATATAAATTTTCCTGTTTTTATAGAACATTTTGTTCCAACTAACTGTGTCGTATGTGACTTAAAATTTTGAATAAACTTTGAACGAAAATCAAAGTGGCTATGTTTTGAAATGAAAAATGTGCTTGTTATGAAAAGGGGCATGTTTTTAAATGTGCTGTAAGTGACTGGATATAGAATATTGTGTCTGTTGTATTGTATGTATGAATTGTATTAAATGAGAATGTAAGATATGTGAGGATGTAGTTTTAAAGGTTGTGTTAGAAAGGACATGAGATTAGTGTTAAAGCGAATAAGGGTAGTATTTTGGAATACAACAAAATAATCGTTCCTCAGTCGAACAACACAAGTGTGGAACATTCTGCCCGGTCATATGTTCCTCAGTGATTACATGCATTCAAGGCTAATATGCATCGACATTCCCTTTCCCCATCCTCTCCTGGTTTCCACTGTGTATTGTATTTTAAAAGTTTAAAAAAAAAATCCCTTTTATGTATGCGTAGTAAAAGAAAAAAATTATGACTGAGAGTTATTGCGTTTGACTAAATTTTGATGCATCCATTCGTAAGGTATGACGATGTATACTTTGTATAAGTGGAGTGAGTATGCAGTAAATTCGGTTGCTTGATTCACTTGGCCTCATTTAATTGAATTGTAAAATTACGGCAAGGATAACTTTTCTGGCATCGGAACCCAAATATTATATTTCGTAATTGCTCGTGCTGCTTTGCTTAAAAAATTGAATCCAAAACAAGAAAGGATAAAGTCCAACGTTTTTTTTTTTCTTCCTTTGAATTCAGTGTATTCGATTTGGCTTCCCTGTGGAACCTTTTTAATCAAAATCAAGGAAAGAAAAAAAAACACAAAAACAGAAACAAAACGAAAAAAACGAAAGAAATATATGGATTACAGAAAAATTTATCCAGCAGTTCATGTAGGGCTTCCCGTCCAAGTGGCAACCACTTGAAATGAATTGCGTGACTTAACAAAAGTTCTTAATCCCCAATTGGGAGATGACTACAATCAGGTGAAGGATACTGATAAAAACGAAGCGTATTCAACAAGCGTTGCTAGTTAACTAAATGTATTTTACATTCTGCTCCTAAATATGGAAAATGTTTCCGGTTAATTCCTCGAAATGTGGACATTTACTGGAGTATGCGATTTTCCTTTTCCTCCCCCTTGCCAATTGTGTCGTTGTTTCGCTCTTTAGATTTGTTGCTAATGTCCTTCTAAATTGAAGTATCGAGTTTCGCAACAGATGATCGCGTATAGTTGTATCTAGCGACTAGACAGAGCCAATCCGTATTTCATATAAGTTTCTCAGACATAATAATTCCGCTGGGAAATTCGTTTGAAAATATTTAAGTGGATTGAATTCGACGTCTTTGTCCGGTCAACAACTTATTTGCATGACTTTTCCCGTGCTCTCAGGTGCGGGGCTATATTTCACAAAGTTTCTTTGTCCAGGAGATTACCCGGAACGTAGGTAAAAGTATTTTACGTAATTAATATTGTATACACCGGCAGGATATCATGATAGTGCGGGTTGTAGTTTTCATGAGATATGTAATTTCAAGGATATGGGGAGATACGGTTGGCAATAATATGCTTTGGTACGTGTTGGAGATGTTGACTAAGCATTACAAAGTAAAGGAAGATTAACTGCATAGTGGCTGGTAAGGATGTCATATAAACGCTGTCAGCGAATTCATGCAAACAAAAATGTTGGTAGAAAATATAGATTTTAAATATAAATTATAAATTTCATATTGTTGCATAAAATATCAGTATAAAAATGAACTCATGTACCAGATAAATGTCCTGCACTGTTTTGGTAGCACATATAGGTTTTTTTTTTTTTATTTGAAGTCCGCGTTTATTTTAATTCACCATCAAATTGTACATATTTCAAATGTAGGACTAAATGCATGTCCAATTTAACAAATATTGTCCTAATGTTAACTTTCTGGCTTTTTGCAAGCACTCTAAATTATCAGTACATAAGAGGTCTTCCTCTTTTACAATTGTGCTAACGCATATATACATATAGGTTTTCTATTTTATATATATATTTTTTTTTATTTATTTATTTTTTTTTTGTTTTGTAACAAACAAACATTTAAAAACAAAATAATTAAAACTGAAATAACTAAATTAATCAAACTATGCTTATTGCGGATTCGCACTGGATGCAGCCAGCGAATTCGCAATTGAATGCAACCATCGCAACCATAATCAACAAAAGTCAGCAAACAGATGTCATGGCATAAACAACTAAATTGCTAGCTGTCAACGAACTCAATTCAATTATATCCTTCTTCGTTAACTACTCTGCGCATTCGGTCAAGCAAATAATGCTAATCTGTAAACATCATAATAATCTCTTGAAATAAAACTTAATAATTCACAATACTAAAATTAATATCAACTTATTTGCATTTCTGGAGGATTATTTCTGGGATTGCTGCAGTCAATCAATAATTGAGGTAATCATTTCCTTTTACAACATTTTAATTCTGAATTGGTTTCAGTCAACGGCAACTGTCCTCGTTGCACGGCAAGGGACTACGCTTTGTTCCTGACGACATTTCCTTGGCCCACCAACACAATTCCTTTTGCTTGTGGACAAGCACAAATATAACATCATAGCACACCAGGAGACAACAATGTTCCTTACGTCATCCCCACGGCCCACCAACAAGATCCAGTTGTTAGTGGAAGTTGCGTTCAACGCTTGTTGAACGCAATGATTTGGTCCTTCGAGCTGGACCCAGTCTGTGGATCCAATCCACTGCTGCCAGTTCGCAGCGTAATAAAGAGTTGCTTAAAGTGCAGCTATCATACCGCCGCTTAGTTCGCGGTGCAACCAATCGCAGTTACTAGCAGAAATAGCTCGAAGTTCACCACGGCTTTGCAAAATCACAGTTTTACCAAAAGGGACGAACGAGTTGCAGATACTTAAGTCACGGCAATAATATGTTACCATTGTCGAAATAATCAAGGAATCCTTATAAAGCTCCATTTTATGAACGGAAACTGAAACCGAATTGAAGAGAATTGCACTCAAACAACAACTTAGACTAACTGCGAGTTTTATAGAGACAACGGAACACATAACATTTGTCACGAAGTGCTGCTAATAATCTCAGCCTTCATTCGGCCGTAGGAGCTTTCGAACATTATAGTGGATCAGACGCAACCGCTGTGCATCAACGCCACCAAATCAGTAGCGCATCAACGAGCTGCCCACCGTGGAACTACCTTAGCGCTGCCAAGTTCACGGAGCAACAGTGAGCTGCCCACATGGCAGCTACAATACTGCCGCCCGGTTCGTGGCGCAGTAACCAAAGCTGCCCCAACTACAGCTACAGACCGCCGTCATTCGCAGCATATTAAAAGGTCCAGCCTAAGGACCGACCGCCGTCATTCGCGGGATATTAAAAGGTCCTGCCTAAGGACCGACCGCCGTCATTCGCGACATATTAAAAGGTCCAGCCTAAAGACCGTCGGCCGTCATTCGCGGCATATTAGAAGATCCAGCCTAAGGACGGACCAGTCAATCGCGGTATAATAGAGGGTCCAGCATAAGGACTGACCGCCGTCAATCGCGGCATACTAGAGGATCCAGACGTATGCATCCAAATTACAAGGAGATGCCGGCACCAATGTCAGCGAAGTCAAACATGACAAAGGCTACCTTGGCGGAACAACTCATCAGGGCCCAGTTCGCCGCACATGAGAAGATGATGGGCACGTTCGAGAATCTCAATAAGAGAGGGCCACCCACGCTGGCCACAGTGGAGGCGCAAGAGCGCGGCCTCCAGCTGGACTGGGGTGAGATTCGGAATCGGCATGAACAACTCATATGCCTGGTAACTCCATGGACGACCGTCATCCAACGCTATTTTGAAGAGAGATTCCTCAACCAGGCCAAGGAAACATACCTTGACGGTATGCTGAGGCAAGGCACGCGCTAATCGCCGACCGTCCGACCGCTTACAAGACTGCGGCGGACACCGTTTATCAACCACAGGTCGATTGCCGCCATTGATGTCGCAACCTTCATAGTGGCCGAGAACTCGTTCCACACCTGACATGCGTATGCCACCTGGCCATCCATCCAGATTACCATCACGAATGATGCCCCCGGAACACACACCCCCTACAGACAACAAAGGCGTGACGACAGAGACCGAAAAGCTAGCCAAGGCAGGCGCTGCCAAAAGCAAGACAGCCAAAGGAGGAACGGTCGAGAAGAAAACCGATCCAAAACCTACAACTAACGCCGCCAAGGACATCAAGAAGGTTCCAGAGGCAATGAAAGAAGGGAAAACTGCAGCAGCATCCCTCACCGCTAAAGCGACACCACACAAGAAAGCTGATTTCAGCAAGAAGGCACCAGCAGCTGCCAGTGCACTAGCACCAGCTAAGAAAGATGCCAAGAAATCCGATGCACCGAAAGAAGGAATGAAGCCTGCTGCAGAGAAACCCTCCGACCAAGGCAATGATGCCAAACTACCGAGACTGCTCGCGGCCCATTTCGCGTTCGACCCAGTCTCCCCAACTACGGCGAACAGCGCCGACCAACTCGACATTAGCGAGCTGCCCTCAGTGCAGCTGCCAGAAGTCGCCATCAAACAAGCGGTTAAGGAACCGCACACACTCCCAGTGAGTAAGAACCTGCAGGCCGCCGAACGGAGCGCTGCCTGCCCAGTTAATGAACCGAATCCCATTCCGGGGAGTAAGGACCAGCAGGGCGCCGACCGGAGTGCCACCTGTCAACCCGGCCCATGTCCCGATGCTCGGAACAACTTCGAAGCCCCAGCGTAAACCGATGCCATGCGCGTGTTGTGGGGCACAACATCACATGGCCGTTCCTCGTGAGTTGCGAACTTACAACTCCGACCCAGAGGAACTGGTCCACCTTGAACATAATTCAACGACCACTAACAGCGTATACAAAACACTTCAAGAGCAAGCAGTAGCTATGGCAAATACAGGACCCGTGCCAGATCTAACGTCAGTGCATACCACGACTACGCCATCAACTGTCCCAGCAACAGTAACCAAAAATGTCCGCAGTGACCGTGACAAACCACAGAGCCCGGTTAATAGCCAGTATTATCCGCAACATCAATTGTAACAGCAACAACTACAGCAGCAGCAGCAGCAACATTCAACAGGAAATGGCCTAGAAGCAGGCCAAACGCATTTGTCAGTAACCAATCTATCGGTGATGTCGAACAACAGACCCGCCAATTGTAATTCGCTGCAAAACTCGGATGGAAATCTTCCATCAATCGGTGGTCTCTCAGCAACCGTCAGTAGTACAGGCAACCGAACAGAGACACCCTATGGCCAAACTCCGGCCAATGACAGGAATCATCAAGGACGACCGCTACCACATGTAGCCTCTCCAATAGGGATAGGAGAGCGCAATGCCCCGCTTGGCGGGCGGCGCTCCCCAGCATCCAGGGATCAACTGCATTCCAGCCAACAATCACGCCTCTCAGTCAGCCCAGTAGGCACTGGGTCCGCATTTGTCATTCCGCCAGGATCCGCGGACGGTGCCATGGAAGAAGCCGCACCAGACTCGTCGTTGCGGCCTCACATGTCATAGGCCGCATCCCATCGGCAGCTACCATCAGATGGGCGCCAATGGGCGCAGCAATTCTCACCACTGGTAGTCTCAACGAAGTACTTATAACCACCAGCCATTACGTGATCATTGATCGTGGGTTGCGAACTTACAAGGACACGCCCTTGAGCCTCCGTCCCCTGGAACCATTGATTGCCGAAGGCGGACGGAGTCTGTGTACTCGGCCATCATTAAAGCAGGACTTAGGAAGTCTGACCACTCGGACATCATCGCCCAGGACATTCATTTGGGGTGGATACTGGCGGGTGCAGCTTCACCCGAACTCCCTCCTAAGCCCACTGTTGGACTTGCCACTCACCTGGTGAACCGCCGCAAGGACAACGGGCAATCGCTAAATGCTAAATATGAAAGAAGGAAAAGGGAGAGCGTTGCAATGTAAAAGGCATACTATTTTTAGGGACGAGTAATCCTTTCTTCGTAACTGCCAGTTGGGATGAGTTTGGTCTCTTTTAAATTTATCTCTTTCACTTATCATCATACTGAAACGTAGAGATATCACTATCATGGAGAATTCGTGTATCTCTGGCACCAAGGAAAGCGTGTTAAATAATAGTGACTCCATGTTTGTATTGGATAAGTCATTTTCTATTCAAGAAGGGGGACACTTCTGGGGCAATTAACACATTCCGAACAGTACTCTCCATATACATACAATTCGGATAGAATACTCCTGAAATAAGATCAATTTCACAGTACATCGCCCTTGCAGTGTGACTACGAATAATGTTGATAATGAAGTAGTCTATCCTCTTTAGTCCTGACTTGTCATATAGGATTTTATTGGAGTAGAACTTCTTACTCTAGGGTTCTGTACATTCCGAGGCAACATCGCAACCCTTGCCTCTCGAACACCCGACACTTCTCCATGTAGAATGGGGATATGTTATACCATACCGGGCAACCATATACCAATACTGGTCGAACGAATCATCATGATCATCGGCACAACAACCGGGATCCGGTCTTGTCCTTATTTAGCAAGTCTCTGCACCGGTCCGGATTTCAAGCCCATGTCATCCAGTTTCGCACTCCCAGGCTCTGGGTGTCCTAGTCTACACAATCCCTCCATCGCAGACAAGTTCAGCCGCGCTGTCGCCTTCCATACATCCTGCCACAAAGGACTTTCCGAGCAGGCTCCTCTTCGCTTATTCGAGCTAGGTGTCTCGCCCACAAGAGTCTACCGAGCTTGTCTTTTCCTACAACATTAGCTTCAAGGTAGATTGTGTACAACTCATGGTTGTAGCGTCTCCGGAATCGTACTATCTCACATACGGGGCCAACAATTCTCCTTACGACCTTCCTCTCGAAGGCGAGGATTATTAAGCACCCATGTCTCGGATCCATACATGAGTACTCGTAAGACCATGGTCTTGTACAGTAGTAGCTTGGATGTTCTGGATAAATTTCGGGATTTAAAGAGCCTTGATAGACCATAGTAAGCTTTGTTGGATTTGATCAGCTGTTCGCGTATTTCTTATTCCATATTGTTATCGGCTGATACTATTGACCTAAGGTAGTTAAAGGACTGCACTCCTTGAAATTCGTGCTCCACTACCCTGATAGTTTGACCAACGTTGGGTCTTCTCTTCGCAGAAGTTGCCACCATGTACTTAGTTTTCCCCACATGAATGTGCAATCCCAGTTTTTGTGCCGCCTGCTCAATCTGGATGAAGGATTCCTATACAGCCGATTCGGTTCCACCGATGATGTTGATGTCATTTGCGTAGGCAATCAACTGGCTGGACTTGGTGATAATAGTCCCTCTTGTTGCAACACCAGAGTCACGGATTGCTTTCTCCAACGCCAGGTTGAAGAGGTGATAGGCCAGACCGCCCCCTTGTCGGAGTCCATTAACGATGTTTATTCGATTGGACAGCAATTCCGCTATTTTTACTTGACTAGTTACGTTGGTCATTGTCAACCTACAAAGTCGTATCAATTCGTTTGGAATGCCGAACTCTCTCATGGCATTATATTCTACCCTGGCTATGCTGTCGTAGGCGGCCTTAAAGTCTTTAAATAGGTGATATAATGGAATCTTAAATTCCTGACATTTTTCCATCGCCTGCCTAAGGGTGAATATCTGATCAATTGCTGATTTGCCTGGGATGAAGCCACACTGATATTGACCAATGATGGCTTTAGCGTATGGGGCTATACGGTCTTGTAGGATAGTGGAGGGTATCTCATAGGCGGTACTCAGCAATGTTATGCCCCTATAGTTGCTGAACACTGTGATATCTCCCTTCTTATGTATGGGACAAATTATTCCACGACGCCAATCTTCCGGCATCTCCTCTTGCTCCCATACGTGCACCACAATCTCATGAATTGCGTGATGTAACGCTGTCTCTCCTTGTTTGATCAGCTCGGCTCGTATGCCTTCAGCTCCGGGGCTTTATTTGATACGCACTGTCTTATGGCTTTTAATGTTTCCTCAATGCTTGGCGGAGGCAGCATTTGGTCTTGATCTTGCATTGGTGGAGCCTCCAACTCTTCTGTGAGCTGACCATTTAGCAATTCATTGAAGTGGACTTCCCATCGCTCCAGAATGCCTTCAGGATCGGTGATCAGATTACCTAGTTTATCCTTGCAGTAAGTGCAACGTAGTGTGTACCGCGTCATACTGCGGATTATTTGGTAGAACTTCCGTTCCTGGTGCGGACCTCGCTCTCTACTTTTCTCTATTTCATAGACAAGGTTTTTTGCCAGGCACTGTTTTTTGTCTGTGGAGCCTTTTTTCAGATCTTCTGAGCTCTTTGTATTTCTCCTAGCGTACCCGCGTCCTATGGGACTGCTGCATTGCCCGGTATGCAGCATTCTTACGTTCAGTCGCTAGTTTGCACTCATCATCAAACCAATCGTTTCGATCTCTACGATTACTGCCTAAGATGAAGTTGGCAGTTCTAATGACTTCTGGCCCCAGGACTTACTCTCCCTCCGTCGAAGGTGAGTTTTAATGCATGGCCAAAGGTATTACTGGTAAGCTCATTGCGTAAGGCGGCCGTGTTGATTCGAACCTGATCCGGGGATACGTCTCCGTAAGGCAATCCGCGCTCGGAAAACTGTACCAATAAGATAGTGATCCGAGTCGACGTTGGCACCTCGGTACGTTCGTGCCGTCATTAGGCTCGAGGAGTGGCGGCGATCTATCAGCACGTGGTCAATTTGGTTGCGAGTGGCTCCATCAGGTGATACCCAGGTGGCTTTGTGGATATCTTTACGCGGCAACCACCAAGTTTTTTGATGCTACCAGTTCGATGTCTCGTAGTCCATTGTCATTAGTGTTCTCATGCAAACTATGGGAACCTGCGTAATGCCTGAAAACCGACTCCCGACATATTTTGGCATTCAAATCACCAAGAACGATTTTCACATCGTATCTCGGGCAGCCATTGAGGGCCCGTTCGACGTCCTCGTAGATATTTTCTTGTTCGTCGTCAGGGGACGCCTTTGTAGGTCCGTGACGTTTATAAGGCTTATGTTCTCAAACTTGGCTCGCACGCGAAGAGTGCGTAGCCTTTCGTCTCATGCATTAAAGCCACTAATGGCAAGCTTTTGTTTTTGGCACATGATGTTTTGCATGACAGCTATAATAAATGTCATACTCGTTTCTTTGAATAACACCACTCCGCGCCCATCTTATTTATTGTAATGCTGTTATGTCAGCCTTATGTTCAGACCGGGCATCGGCTAGCTGTTGTGCAGCTCGAGCTCTATATAGTGAGCGGACGTTCCATGTAAAAATTCTTAAATCGTTTAGCCATTTTCGTTTCCGTGGTCGTATTCGTGTATCCGGTCCGTATCTCAGATACGGTAGGTTTGTTGGTTGATCTCTTGAGCTGGCTTAGTTGTGTACTTTAATTTCTTAATTTCTGTTGTTTTATTTATGCAAAATAAAACTTATTGGATTAGATATTTAAAAATAATGGTGTATGTGCCCTCGTAAATCTCCATTGTGTTGTTTTATGCGCTTTTAACTTGGTTAAGTGGTTGTCGTTGTTGAATAACGCATTTATAGTACAATAATTTAACAAATGTTGACTTAGGACTAAAATGCTAAATTCTATTTTACAATCTTTTCTTATTCTTAAAATAATTTACTGGCTCTACACGAGCACTCTAAATTACACGATACAATTTTGTGTAATGCCTTTCGGCGTACAATAATATTTTTATATTTTTATATTCTTGTCGTTATATAGATTTAATATTATAGTTGTAAAGGAATTGCTATCCTAAATCTCTTAAGTACTAGTTGTAAAATATACCATAAATGTAATTATCTACCAAATAAAAATTGAATTGAATTGAAAATATTTTTATATTTTTATATATTTTCTATTACCTGAATATTTTAGAAGACGAAGTTCTCTCTCTGTATTGCTTTTTTTTTTTTTTATAAATAATATAAGGTAAAAAAGTTTACAAGAAAAAAATAAAATTAATAACAAAAAAACAAAAAATGTTAACATAAAGAAATTTTAAAACGAAAAGGAATGTAAATGAAAAATGGAAATCAAAAGGAAGAATAAATAAATATGAAAAGAGAAATGAGGAATGGAAAGGGAAGGCGTAGCGTCTGAAGATCTTACTATAATTGCGGATATTAAATCCTTTCTTCATTGTCAATCCACCACCAGTTGGGATGGGATCGGTCATTTATAGGTTTATCTCGATCGCCTCTTGCCATGCTAAATCGCAAGTGAACTGCAGCGTTTGATATATCACTGTTATAAAGAATCCGTTTGTCCCTGGCACCACGAAAAGCATGGTAAATAATAGGGACTCCGTGCTTGTTTTGGATAAGACCTTTTCTATCCAATAGAGGGAACGCTTCTGGTGGGATAAACCCATTTTGGAGTGTATTCTCCAGGTACATGTCATTGGGGTAGTATGCTCCCGAGATAAGATTATTTTCGCTGCACATTGCCCTTGCCGTTGACCACGAATAATTTTGATAATGAAATTGTCTATCCTATTCAGTCCTGATTTGTCATACAGTGTCTAATTAGGATAGAATTTCCTGTATTGAGACTCAGGCGTTCTATGTAACCCGAGGCAGGAACGCAAGCACTGCCTCTCGAACATGCGAAACTTTTCCATGTAGGATGGGGAAACGTTAAACCATACCGGGCAACCATACACTAATATTGGACGGATAAATGCTGAGTACGAAATTATTTTAACTTTATGATCTAGGGGACTATTTCGAAACAGACTTCTTGTCATTGCATATGCACTTTTAGCTGCGGAGAGGGCAGCTGCTATGTGCTTATCAAAGTATAGGTATTGATCCATCCAGATACTAAGGTACCTGACAACAGTTTTCATTTGCAGCGGAAGATTATTGCTTCCTACAATGGAAAAGGAATTTCCAATTATTCCTTGTACCTCTTGAAGCTGTAGAAAGAGGTGTTCTGAAAAGGATGGTTTCTGTTTTTTGGAAGTTAATTTTCACTTTCCAATCGTCACAAAAGCGTTTGATTTTATTGAAGTCGTCTTGAAGAAGTCTGTTAATGGCATCGATATTTTTTCTGATCTGTACACTACAATATCGTCCGCATATGCAATAGCAGGATTAAGAGACCCAACTAGATCACTAGTATAAATATTGAAGAGAATGGGAGAATTCACGGCTCCCTGCTGTAAGCCATTTTTAATATGGAAAGTTTTATTGGAGATTTTGTCCCCACATTTTACCACAAATTGCTTATCCATTATCATATCGTAAATGATGTATAACAGATATTCAGGCAAACCTAGATTTGATAGCTTATATACAAGTCCTTCTAACCATACGGTATCGAAGGCCTTTTCAAAGTCCAAACATTTCAAACCAAACATACGCCTGTGCATTGTCGTTTTGCCTTGTTCCACTGTATATCGGAAACAAGTTTTGTAGCTGCATGAACTGTGTCGTGCCCCGCTCTAAAGCCAAACTGGTTGTTCGGAATGATGTCGTTTTCATCACACCAGTTTATCAATGCCTTATTTATGATTTTCTCGAATATTTTGCTAATGTTTGGAAGCAGACTAATCGAGCGAAGGTTAGCGGGATTGCTCTTGTCCTTGCCCTTTTTGGGGATGGGATGGACTACTGCTATTTTCCAACGTCTTGGAAAGTATGCATTATTTAGAGCGTTATTGAACAAGGTAGTGTAAATTTTCACCGCTTCCGGAGGCAGATGTTTAAGAACTGTATTCGGAATACCATCTGTTCATTAATGGATCTAAGGATGTCCATGAGTTCATTCTTATTCACAAATATATTTGTGTGCAAATTTCTAAGCGGCGCATCCGCTCTATTGTTTTCACTGAAGATGGTGAAACTTTTGTTTTCGGAATGCCAACTTTGCCGTTCATTGTGCAGCGAAATATGGTTTTGGATAGCTCTGTTTTCGATATCGAGGTTAGAATGAATGGATTCATTCACTTTGTGTACTGCCTCGAAACAGGCGCCAATGGAGTTCGTTTTCTCTTGCGGATCCTTGACTACTATTAGTTCTTCGTTGGAGTTGATATGCAATATTTGACAATTCTCAGTAGTCCTCGGGACTCGAAGGCAGGGAATGTTATTATGATCTTTTCTTCTAAATACTTTATTTATTTGCGGAAACATATTCCCACCACTGGTTTTAATGGAGAGAATTTTACGATTCCATTCTTCATTAATTACTGATCTGTAGTTGTCACGGATCAGCTTTGGAACGTTTTTAATCAATGACTTAATTGTCTTTATTTCTTGTGTAATATTTTTGGGTGCACCACCGTGGTTTCCCGGGAAGAGTGGGCTACCTTTGTTGTCCTTCATGGATATGTCGAACTCGTGTATATTTGTTTTTCCGAACAAAATACCGAAGGTTTTACCGCACTTTACATTGAGCCACTAGCGACGTAAGTGTCTTTACACACGCGAGAAAAACACTGTTTGGTAAAGAAACTTTTTGTTGAGCCGAAAAGTAAAAAATAGACTGATTCTTTTTAAAAACTAATTTATTTTTAAGTGTTATTCTTAACCTTTTTGAGGAGGTCTTCTCCTCAAGCGCGCTACACATAGACTCTTCTAACTGACTCCAGTCAAGTCACTCTATCAAGGTGTTCTTTCTCACTTCAAAAATATAATTCTTAAATATCTTTATATTCTTTCGAAGGTCAAGACGCATCGCCACTTATCGTTTGATCCTTTATTGGGGTTTTTATTAGCCATCTAGCTAATGCAAACAATAATTTTCGTGCATTTCAAATAGGTAGCACAAGATCCGTGGAAATTGGTTGTTAGTTTAGGATCTGGGAATCCGTGTCTATTAGCAAGTCATAAAACATCTGGTATACGTTTGGATGTTTATTATTGCAAGAATTGTGTGTCGGCGTATCGAATAGATATGCCATTATTTGGACACATGCACTTTTAGGTTTTGGATCTTGTAGGTTTTTTAGGTGCTAATTGCTTTTAGCATACCTGGGAAAATAATGCATTATGCTGTTTGATTTTAGGAAATTGAATCGAACAAATGCATTAAATTGAATAAATAAATGTGAATTCAATAAATGAGAATTTGAACGTTTAGTTCGATTTGGTTACAACGTTATGTTTGGAATATCAAATGGATTTTCTTATAGGTGGGAGAAAAATGTAATGTGAGAGGAAATGTAATGTGGGAGAAAAAGGTAGGGCTTTTTGGAGCACTACACTTGCCTATAAGGATCGCTGAACTGTCTGTAGAGCAGTTTGAGCTGGGAAAGCAGAGCGCTTTTTTGTCTATACAGGGCATCAATAGTTGAGTTTCTGTATCTAGTAAAATTCTCCTCCATGTGCGCCGCTTTTGAAAGGGAACGGTGCATTGTTTTGATGACAATGTTGTCCATCGTTGAGAGGTAATGATCTTTTTCCTCATTTCGAAGTTTTTTTCAAATCCAGCAATCTGTCCTTGTATGGCTAACAGGATTGCTCTTATATCCGAATTCGCCTCTGGAGCGGGCGCTTTTATGACGTTGCGTGAAAGTTCCGCCACCGTTGTATTAATTGGATTACTAGCCATTTGAGAAAATGATATGCTAGGTGCGGAAGATTTTGTGACATTACTTCCCTGTGCCGCGAAGTTTGAGTTTAATGGACTACCGGCAATTTGAGCGAATGATACACTAGGTGCAACGAAGTTATTATAAGAACGAACCTTCATTCGTTTCTCTTCTTCAAGTTGTTTTTGTTTAAATTCCAACTTGGCTTTTAGTTGTTGGAATTTCGGACAACCTCTAAAGTTGGCCGGGTGACCTGTATTTTTGCACAGGACGCAAGATAGTTTGCTCCTATCCTGAACCTGTTCTTTACCTAAGGGGCATTCTCCTACGGTATGATTGTTTTGGCACTTTACACATCTAAATTCCACACAACAGTTAGATGCAACGTCGCCGAATCGTTGGCACCGCATGCACTGCAACGCACGGTCAACCTTCCGTATTTTTTCCCAAATTATTGTTTGGTGGAAAATAACTTTAATATTCCTAAGTGCATCGACTTTGCTGTTGGGACTTAGGGAGACAATGAAGAACGGCAACTTGCGGTTGCGACTTCGGGAGAGAGAAGTGGAGAATGGCTTCATATCAATGAATTTTAAACTGTCATTTTCGACGGTTTGTAGTTCCGAGAGGAGTCCTCGGAGGAAAAAGAAGGATCAACTCCTATAAGTAACATATATATAAGTAAGAATGGACTTACTTGCTTGACCGTTGAGCGTTCGCTGCAGTTGCTGCTTGTTGTTGTTGGTTCTTCGGCGACTGGTTGCAGGGGGCGTTGATTGGTTGCTCCCCTGTTCGTCCGTCGTTGTGCTCACCTTATCGGTCACTTTGTCAAACTGAAGTTCAAGTGATAATAAAGTATCCTTTTGTGCCGATCACGTACACACTCGAACCAACTATTGAATGGCTAAAATTGTTTTCTTTTGTATTAAAGCTTTAATTTCAATACAATGTTGATTTGAATGACAAGCCTCGTGCGTAGTTTAACGTCGAATGACTTATTTAATTTTTTTGCCGTTGACGTTTTATTTTATTAGTCGATGCCAACGCCGGTTTTTATTATTTTCTATGCCAAGTAGAATTTGCATAAAGTAGTTTATGCAAATTAACTACTTGGCGAGTTGTTCTCCGTTTAAAGGTAAAGAGGGGAACCTAACGAAAGGGGATTAGTGGATGTTGGGGGGACCTGGACTCATGGTCGGTCCGTAACAAAGTGAACCCCGTGCCGTACGCCGGCATCTATACTTCCATCCCCACACTAACACTAATCGGTTTTTAATAACGATGCGCGGGCAAACGATACACAGTGTTTGATTTAATGATTGCACTTACGTCACTTCACTTCGCTTACATTTTCACCGGTCGATGATCAGTTTTGTACGTAGCACATACACGTCTTTTTTTCAAAATTTCCATAAAATGTTTGCATAGATATGATTGAATTTCATTCATATAGCGGTCAATTTATTACGTATCTGTTCATCATCATCATCGGCATTACAACCGGGATCCAGTCCTGGCCTTATTTAGCAAGTCTCTCCATCGGTATCCGGTGCTTATCCGAGACTTGTTAAATTGTCCATAATAATTTGTTTTCCCGAGCAATGTTATTAGCTTTGCGCCGATTACGTATCTATTAGATTGTAATAAATCCATCTATATTGTAAAATAATTTTCTCCGAGCGACAAAAAAACTGTTCGCCTTATTCGGAGATAGGATAAATAGCTCGGAGTGAGAAAATAATTTGTTCATTATGACCGAAGCTCCAAAATAACATTTGTGCACTTGTCACGCGAGTTACGTTTTTTTCTAAATTACACTTAGTAATGTAAAAAAAAAACAAAAAGATTTATATTTTTATTTTAATTTATATTGGAGTCAAAAACTCGTCTGCTCTTCAGAGAGACACTTCTAAAACTGAATTTATTTTTACATCGAAATCTTTTCTTTCGTCTTATCTTTCAACGTAATGGATATTGTATTGCAAAATGCTTAATTGCCTTTTTCGTGATTCCACGAAGTCTTGTTAATTACTTTTTAATTACTTCTTAATAGGTTTTATTTCTATCATATGTTGCAATAGACATTACATTGCAATTTTTATATTTTAATGTTTCTAGGAAATGTGTAATTAAGTTTCACATTTCGATAGATAGGTTTTTTGTCTCGTCGAAGGATTCTGTGACGTAACACCTCCCCCTCTTAATTCGAAACTCTCCTGAGTTTAGTTTTTAATTCAATTTAAAAATGCTTATGACTATTAGGATTATTAAAATTTATTACGTATTTTCCATTTAACATAATCAATGTATCCTCACATGAAATCTTTAACATTGTTTTATTTTGGTTCATTAATAGTGTGAATTAATTTCTATTTTTTCGATTTTCTATTCTTATTTTTAGGTAATTGTTTTGGTATACACCTAAGTCTGTTTTTACACGGTCTTTTTGTACACGGTTTTGATATAACACGGTTTGAAAATTGAATATTTTTAATTTTTTTACACGATTTTATTCCATTTAGCACGATTTGAAATTTTATGTACTTAAATTTTTTTTGTCAAATTTAATTTTTGCGAAGTATGTTCATATCACAAAAAAGTATTTATGAAAGAAAAAAGTCTGAAACCATCGATAGTATCGATAGTTTGCGAACACTAGCTTAAAGATTTAAGTGAATTCCCCTTTAGCGCGTACATACAAACAATTTTTACTGGTCAAAGCAAATGTGAATAGCACTAATTTAGGGGAATTCCCTTTATGTGCGTACAATAAAATTTACTGGTCAGAGCAATTGAAACGTGTTAATATTTTGTGAACTGTCAATGCAATAAGACGTGTTTGGTAAAGAAATTTTTTGCAGGCAAATTTGATTTTCCATTAAATTTAATTTTAACGCATTAAGATAAAAGGTAAGCCAAAAAATATTTTGTATTTATTCAGTTATTTATGTTTTTTAATTTTGTTAAATATTTTATGTATCCCTAAAAGGAAATGTCAGATATAAAACTAAAACGGAAGGCAATTTCTTTGGAAACCAAGATTAAAATTTTAGATCGCCTTCGAAATGGAGAAGGCTCAACTGCTCTTGGTAAAACGTTCGGTTTAAATGAAGCCACAATAAAAACTATAAAGAAAAATGAAATTGCAATTAGGCAATCGGTGATTTCTGGAACGAACCTATCTGTTAAGTCTTCATCATACACTAGAGATGCTGTTAAAGAAAAAATGGAAAAAGCACTCATAATATGGCTGGAGGAAAATGCCCAAAAAAGAATTCCCGTAGACGGAAACAATATCAAACAGCAAGCATTAAGGTTCTATAAAATGATAAAAGACGAACAACCGTCTACATCCACACAAACAACTGCTGAGAAGAGCTACGTATTTTCTGCAAGCACAGGTTGGATGAGGGGATTTCTCCATAGGCATGCGCTTCATAACATAAAAATCAAGGGCGAGATTGCTTCTGGAGATCAGAAAGCCGCCGAAGAATACCAACTAAAACTTAAAAAAATAATAGCGGATGGTGGGTACAGTCCAGATCAGGTTTTTAACGCTGACGAAACCGGTCTTTTTTGGAAAAAAATGCCGAGAAGAACATATGTGGCCAAATCGCAAAAAAGTGCTGGGGGTTTTAAAGTTGAAAAAGATCGAGTCACATTTTTATTGTGCAGTAACGCTTCTGGAGATCGGATGTTAAAGCCCCTGCTTATCAATCGTGCATTAAAGCCTCGAGCAATGAAAGTTGTCGATTTTGATACATTGCCGGTTAATTGGATGGCCAATAAAAAAGCATGGGTGACGACTACAGTTTTTACAGAATGGTTCATTAAATATTTTGTGCCAGAAACTAGAAAATATTTGAATGAAAAGGGCTTAGAATTTAAAGTTCTTCTGTTGGTAGACAATGCACCCGGGCATCCTCAGTTGGAACACGAAAATGTACAAGTTTTGTTCCTGTCACCAAATACCACAAGACCAAGGAATTATCGCAACATTCAAAACTTATTATATCAAACGAACATTCCAGTACATTTTGGACACTTTGGATAGGGATAAAACTCTAACAGTAATTGATGCCTGGAAAAAGTTTTCTATCAAAGATTGCGTTACACATGCTGCTTTAGCATTGTCAGATTTACGACCATCAACCTTAAACGGATGTTGGAGAGCAATTTGGCCAGAATGTGTAAAAAGTAAAAATCCTGTGGAGAAAAATACAAACGAATATCCCAATATAATTGCTTTAGCACACGCAGTTGGTGGGGAGGGTTTTGATGACTTAATATCTGATGACATTGATGAACTGATGATTGATAAAGTTCTTAGCGAAGACGAAATATTACATTTTGCCTCACAGAATGCTGATGTTATAGAAAGCAGTGATAGTGAAGAACCTGTAAAATTAACTGAAAATTTAATTCAAGAAGGGCTTCAACTTGCAAATAAATTAGGACACCATTTCGTCAAAAATGATCCCAATGTCGAAAGAGCTGCACAATTCCAACGTGAGCTGAATTCTTGTATGGCTCGTTACAAGGAATTATACAAAGAGGTAGCAAGAATTGGCGAACAACGGCTCATAACAGAGTTCATTTTTCAAAATGTAGATGCCGAACGAGCAAGAGAAAGTCCAGTTTTATTTTTTACCTTAAAAATTGAATAACCTATTCTTTTCGTTCACAACATAGTTTTTTAGTTCCTGAACTTGCCATACATTTAATTTATATTACTTTTAAGATTAGAGTGCATATCTTTTTTATCATTAATTACTATGCTTGTGAAAATAAGCATTATATATTTGATTTAATAAAATAAACATGAATTCTTGTTCTTAAAAATTCTTGTTTTTCACTAATTTTAATAGGTTTTAGAGATTAGGAACAAATCACCCATTTTTGTATAAGATCAATGTCTTTTTTTACACGTTTTTTTTTACACGGCTTCTTCTGGAACCAATCTACCGTGTAAAAACAGACTTAGGTGTATACACATTTTGGATTCAATTTACATTTTCGTCAGAGTTATAAGTGGTATTATTTACAATTACAATTTTCTTTCTTTTTTTCAAAACTTTCATTGGTTAGGTATAATTGAATGTTTAGCTCTTATCATGTCTTTTGGGATTTTTATTTATAATTTCTTTTGTATCAATTTCTAATGTTTCTTTAATCTTATTGAAAGTTCTGTTGAGATGATTATTAATATCTATGTATTATTAAGGTTGGTGATTATGTTATGGTTATTTTCCTCAATTGTTCCTAATGTTCCTGTCGTTGTGTGGATCAGTGTTGTTACTGTCATTATTGTAAGTATTAACGTCTAGTTGATCTAAAAATTTATATTTGTCGGGTGTATATTTTCTAGTTTAAGTTTTCTATATTTAGGTTGGTCTTTGTGTCTTAATGCTTTATAATTTCTTACGTAACCTTCATCTTGGTTTGGTCTATAGGTTTCTCGTTTTTCATTGCGCTTGTTAATGGTTTTTTCTTTGTAACCTTTTAAAAGTTTTTCTATTTGTTTTCTATCGACTTTCCCTTCTATTACGTCTATTGGCTTTGCTTTAATGACGGAGTGAATAGATTTATTATACCATTCTACTTCTAATTGAATTGAATTGGTTGTCTAAAATGATTAATTTGGGTTTGCCTTTAATGGAAAAGTATAGTCGTATTTTTTCAATGATTGTAACGCTATTTCTGTCTTCTAAATTTAGTACTACTGCATGTTTTGAGAATTTGTCGATAAATGATAAAAAGATATGTCTCTTGTTTATATATACATCGAGGTGAACTATCTGATTTACGTTATTGGGGGTTTCAGTTATATGGAACTTTGGTTTTATTGGTTTCCTATCATATTTTGCTTTATTGCAAGTATCGCAATTGTTAATGTACTTTTGGATATATGTTTTTAAATTTTTGAGATATATAATTTTTCTTAGTCCTTCGTAAGTTTCGTTAATTCCTGTATGTCCTGTTTCGTTCCTATGATCTTTTGCAATGTATCTATATGTTTCGTCTTCATTCGTCATGTCTTTTGCATGGTAGGTGCATTTATAAAATTTCAACTTTGTATTGAATAGTTTGATTAATTTTTGTTGTACTTTGTTATATATATGGTCAGAAAGTTCTGAAAAAATTCCTATTTTACCTGATTTTATAAACCTGCGAAATATATCAGTCATGAAGTTGTTTTCAATTTCATTTGTACTTATGTAAATTTTTCGTTTGGCTTCTATAATTTCGATTTCTTTTGTTTTAGTGTGTGTCAAAATAATTTGTGTCTGGAATCTTTTAACAACTGTTTCTAAGATTGGAAAATGATCATTTTGTTCTTCTTCTTGTGAGTGTATTGTTGCATCTGTGCTCATTTTGTTCTTCTACATCGATGGCATTTATTTCTCCTGTGTTTGCATTTATTTTGGATAGAAAGTCTGCAACTTTGTTTTCTGTACCCTTAATGTAATTTATGTTTATGTCATATTCTCCAAGTTTAATCAACCATCTTTGTAATCTAGGGTTTATATCTTTCCCTTTATGTTTACTTTGGAGCCATTTGAGAGGTTGATGATCCGTGAGTATATCGAAAGTTCTACGATAAATATATGGGCGAAAGTAGTTAACGGCCCAAACGATACCAAGAAGTTCTTTTTCCATTGTGGAGTATTTTTTCTCATGGTCGTTTAGAGTTCTACTTGCAAAGCTTAGTGGGTGGTTGTCCTGTGTAAAGACTGCGCCTAAAGCAAAATCGCTGGCGTCCGTAATTAACTTAAATCTTTTGTTGAAATCTGGATATTTTAAAATTGGTGCTTCCATGAGCAATCTTTTAAGCTTCTGAAATGAATCTGTATATTGAGGGTCTTTTTTATCAATTTTAGAATTTGTCTTCAAATACTTTTTCATACCGTGGGCAACCTTTGCATAGTCTTTAATAAACTTGCGATAGTATCCGGTCATTCCCAGGAATGATTTTATTTGTTTTTGGGTTTCCGGTAATTTTATTCATATTAGGTTTAACACCTTCTGTTGTCAAGGTGTGACCTAAATATTCTGTAGCTCGACCAAAGAAATTACACTTATCAATTGGAATCTTCAGATTATGTTCTCTAAGTTTATTGAACACTTTTTCTATATTTACAGTGTGTTCTTCTAAGGTCGTACTAAAAATAAGAATATCGTCCAGATAAACTACCCAAATTCGATTAATGTGCTCTCTTAAAACTGCATTTATTAGTCTTTGGAAAGTTGCAGGGGCATTTTTGAGTCCAAACGGCATTCGTATAAACTCATAATGTCCAAGAGGCGTTGAAAATGCGGTTTTCTTTCTGTCATCTTCTTTGACTAATACTTGATGAAATCCTTTGGCAAGGTCCAAGGTAGTGAAGTATTGTGATCGTCCTAATTTTTCCAATATAGTTTCTATGTTAGCGATTGGATATTTGTCTGATATAAAAACTTCGTTAAGTTTTCTATAATCGATCACTATTCTCCATTTCTTTTCACCAGAATTATCGATTTTCTTCGGAACAATCCATAATGGTGAGTTGTATGGTGAATTACTTTCTTTGATAATACCTTGTGACAACATTTCTTTTATTTGTCTATTTATTTCTGTTTCATGTATTTGGGGGTATCTGTATATTTTTGAGTATATAGGTTTTTCTACAGAGGTTATAATTTCATGTTGGATCTCGTGAGTATGTGAAAGTTTTTGTCCTTCTTGGTAAAAGAAAGATCTCTATTTTTGTTAATTAATTTTCGTAGTTCCATTTTTTCTTCCCTATTCATGTCTTCGCGTTCTAATTTTTCTAGTTTTAGTTTAGGTTCTTCTAATGTATGTATTTCTTCGTATTTGAGTGGGCAAGAGTTAATGAATTTCGTTTTTGTGTTATTTATTTCTATGTATTCCTCTTCTAAGTTAATTATTGCTTGCAGAGGTTTGAGTAGGTTTTGACGTATAAGTCCATCGAATGGTTTATTATAAAAAGGAGTTAATTTCCAACGCATATAGCTCTTTTCATTGAACTCGTTTGGCAATGGTGTTATTATCTCAGTGTTGATTGAGATTTGTCCGTTAAGAGTGTTACAGGGGATTGTCTTTTCTAATTTTATTCTTTTGTAATATGGCAGTTTGTCTGAGTTTAGAAAAGTGGTTGTTGACCCTGTGTCTATTAGGCATTTTAATTTGTCATTACCTATTGTCAATTCGATTACTGGTAAAGTTAGCTGGTCACTTGAAAATGTTCATGGTCCAAGTTTTGATTTGTGTTGTAGATATGGTCCACTTGCATTGGTTCAACCGAATTGTTTCTTGCCTGGGTGGAATTTCTGCCTGTATAGTTTGTCTGATTTCGTCTTGTTTGATTATAATTATTCGGAAAACTTTGGTTCCGGTTTGTATTGTGATGGTATGTGTTGTTGGTATTGTAGTTATTGTTATTATGTTGTCTCATTTGGTTGGAATTGTTTCCGTATGTATTGTGATTATTTTGTCTAGTTTGTCTAGAATTGTTTTCGTATGTTTGTTATTATTTTGTCTAGTTTGCCTAGAATTGTTTTCGTATGTGTTGTTGTATTGGTATGTATTATTTCTATTGTAATAATGTGTTGGGTCGTTATTGTCTCTTTGTAGGTTTTCTCTATAGTCATTATGTCTGGGGTATTGATTTCTATTAAAATTTTGGTTGTTAGGTCTATTTGTTCTATTTTCGTAATTATTTGGTTTGTTATAATGTCTAAGCATTCCTGTTTCTTCTAAAGTATAATATGCTTCTCTAAGTGTTTCAATGTTCCTACTGTAAATTATACTTGATAAATTGGGGTTAATTCCATTTAAAAATATTTTTAGTATAAGGGATTCATTCGACGTTGGGGAAAATTCGCTAGGTTTTTTCTCATCGAATTCGTATTTACCGTTTAATTTGTCTAATATTCTCCGAAGATCCCTATAGTATGAGCTTACGGATGAATTGTTACATGTCACTGCTTCATGGTGCAATTTGTGATATGTTTCACTAATTCCGAAGTTCTTAATTAATTCTGTTTTTATCCCTTCCCACGTGGGATTAGGTCCTAATGTCCTTATGCAATGGAGAGCGGCTCCTCGAATTTTATTGCGGACATGTCGTTGATAAATGAGATTTTTTGATTAATTTTTTTTTTTTATTTGTCACTAATTTATTTAATAAAATAGTTCACTGTATATCGCGTAGATAATTTTTTCGATTTATTTAATGAAATAGTTCACTGTATGTCGCGTAGATAATTTTTTCGATTTATCATTTTCGGATGATAAGTTGACCGACTGCGCCAGTTACGTTTTTTCTATTTATCATCTTCGGATGATAAGTTGACCGACTGCGCCAGTTACGTTTTTTCTAAATTACACTTAAGTGAAATAATAATTTTAAAAAAACATTTTATTTTATAAAAATTTATATTTTTATTTTAATTTATATTGGAGTCAAAAAATCGTCTGCTCTTCAGAGGGACGCTTCTAAAACTGAATTTATTTTTACATCAAGATCTTTTTCTAGGCTTGTCTTTCTACATAATATATATTGTATTGCAATTTGCTTAATTGCCTATTTCGTGATTCGACGAAGTCTTGTCAATTACTTTTTAATTACTTCTTAATATGTTTTATTTCTATCATATGTTGCAATAGACTTTACATTGCAATTTTTATATTTTAATGTTTCTAGGAATTGTGTAATTAAGTTACACATTTCGATAGATAGGCTTTTTGTATCGTCGAAGGATTCTTTGACGTAACACGCGTGTTACGTCAAAGAATCCTTCGACGACACCAAAAAACCCATCTATCGAAATATGTAACCTAATTACGTACTTCCTCTAAATAGAAACATTAAAATACAAAATAAGCAAATTGGAATGTAATGTCCATCGCAACATATGTTACGACAATACCTAATTTCTCTAGATGGAAATACAATCTATTAAGAACTAATTAAAAGGTAATTAACAAGACTTCGTGGAATCACGAAAAAGGTAATTAAGCAAATTGCAATATAATATCCATTGTGAGAAAGATACATTATTGCAATGTAGAAAGATAAGCCCAAGGATAAGATTTGATGTAAAAATAAATTTAGTTTAAGAAGCGACTCTCTGAAGAGCAGAAGGGTTTTACTCTGATCAAAATTAAACAAAAATATAAATTTTTATATGAAAAGTGTTTTTTTATTTTTGTACTTAAGTGCAATTAAGAAAAAACATAACTCGCGTGCACAAAGCTAACTAAGAATTTCCACTAACATATAACACGCTTTGTATGAAGTACCTGTGCATTATAAATCATCATACAAATTCACAGCACGGATTACATCCTGCCATTTAACTAACACAACTTTACAGGTTAATCATCCCACTGATTTTAAAATACTGAAACACACTAACGGCCTTAGAACCTAAAGCTAGATACATATGCTTCTTCTATTTAAAACCTAATTTAAACATCCTAAATACGGCACGGAATGAAGGAACAAAATGCAAATGTGTTAATGTGAAAAAGTTCCCTGCGAATCAAGTGTATACACAATGCCAACTCTTTAAAAGGGACAAACATTTATAATTTTCTAAGTATATGCACCTCGTCTAAGAAAATGAATGCCCAAAGATCTTAAGACGTTGAGCATTTTAACCCCTGAAAGGAGCGATCCCTCCGCAGATTGTCAAAAAGTACACCCTTCAAAATAATTAGGAAAGACGTGTATTCGCACATAATTATTTGCTCTCGGAGTAAAACTGTTAATATGCATTATGTACGCTTCTATGATCCGTCTCACTTCATTAAGTTGTGGTATTAAGCGAAGTTGATACGCCAAAGCACAAAATTCAAGGTACTTATATCTAAAGCTAAGCCCTGGTTAGACAATCCCAATCTCTGACAATCCCAAGATACAAGATATAACGAGAAAGCGTACATAATTAACTCGACTGACGAACTACATCATACAGATGTTATCTTTCCTCAGGAGATTAATTGGAATATAAAGGTAGAACACATCCTACAGAAGAATGAGACAGTGAAATGTGGAGGTCTTAAATAGACACACCGAATTGTTCTACAACTAAACGATTATCTTATAATAATACAGCTATTTATAGTGAAAGCAGTGTAATTAAATATATTTACAAGCTGTCCGAGTTGTCACAAGAGACCTAAATATGGCTGTTTGTAGTCCACGAATTTCATGCAGCTTTATTTGACTGAAAAATCAAACTGACGTTGTCAAAGAAACAACATTTCAACGTATACCTGCGTATACTACGAAGCCGCTCTACTTAAAGTGTTCCTGTGGTTTTTGCGTTCCTTTTTGGTGGATTTAAAACTGAACAGGACTATGCCTCAGGAAATGATGTTCGAAAATTCGATATTTTACCAACCTTTTAAATAATAAATTAATTACTACGGCATAGTAACAGTACCAGTAAGTTTTTTTTTTGTACAAATTGTTATAATATTGTATACATAACAAAAATTATATTTTATCTTAATTGTATGGCTTTGATGCACAACTTTGCTCACTTTATTGTATTTGCCAAAATGGCTTTTTTCCCCAATTTATTAATTTTTTAATTGTTTTTTAATTTATTGTTATATATGTGGCGGATCAGCACAATCCACAGCCTCCACGCAGTCGCCGTAAGCAAAGACTCACATCGAGAATAGCTTTCGACTAATTAAGTCAAGCACACTCTCGGTCACCCTCGCACACAAAGGAGAGTCACGGCTGAATTGGCGTGGAGTCGACGTGATACTACGTTGATCTCACTCACGCGTAGAACGAGAACCGACGCCGAACCTTTCCCGCCAATTTCGTTTGACACACACCACATGTGTGGACAATTGGCGCGAATACTACATCACTTCGACATTAGCCGCCGCCACGACCGGACGTCAACGCCGCCAGGGACTTCAGCATTAGACCATCCAAAGACAACGGCAATTTGGGGATCGAAACCCCAAATATATAATCCTTGCTCCCGAGGTAGTTTGTTTTGGTTTCTGCGTGTTAGGTGCCTTACGGTTACAATATTTATAATATAATATATTTACATCTACCGCTAACATTACAACTAATATTGATTACTTATAACTATTTACAATCTTAATCCTAGATTTTCGTAATGTTAATTATTAATTCGATTGTAGTTTGACCTTGCAGATAATTGTTGTGTGCATATATCCGTACTTTTTCGATAGATTTGTTGCCGGTTCTCCGTGTTTATTTCATTTTTAATGAATTTTTTTTTTATTTTTCTTCGTTTTTTTAATGTTTTTTTTTTCAATAAACAGCTAAGGTACTCAGTGAAACGCTGACTGGGGGCGCATCTTAGCCCCAGTTTTGCCCGGCGATTAATTTTTTTGTAATATGGCGGTAAAAGTTCGCCAGGTTCTGGAAGAAATTTCTCGTTGACCATCTTGTTGGTTGGTCCTATTGAAATTGGGTAACGGGATGTTTCCCAGCCATTACCGTCTGTCAAGTAAATTTCTGATCATATCGGACAACTTTGCGATCCCGATTACCATCGCTCTAGCGGCATGGTCCATTAGTGTGGTAACTTTACTGTTAGAGTATCTCTTGTTATGTGAATGCATGCCAACGCAAGATCTGAGTACGGATCTTTCAGCGACCTCTAGCTTACTAGCCACTGTGGGCGAAATTGTGAACCATATAGGAAACCCATAGGTTAGAATTAGTCTTATATAGTAGAAGTTTTGTTTTCGGAACGACTGCTTTTCTTTTCGGTACCGGAGCTAAAAAGTGGATCACATGTTTGCCCTTTTTTACCGCCATACGTGTGTGCTGGTTAAAGTTCAGCTAGTTATTGTATTTTATCCCCAGGTAAGGAATGTTTTTTCCACTGCAATGCTTACTCCTTTGATTAGGAGCTCGAGATTGCGACTCTCCTTATGTATTGTCATCATCATCATCATCATCATCGGCACTACAACCGGGGACCGGTCTTGGCCTTATTTAGCAAGTCCTAAGACTTGTTAAATTTTCCATAATGATTTATTTTTTTCTGGACAAGGTCATTAGTCTTGCGCCAGAGGCTCCCCGACGGGGAATCGAACCCCGGTCTCCCGGGTGACAGGCGGGTATACTAACCACTATACTATCGAGGAGCCCCCTTATGTATTGTAGTGATCCTAAATCACTACTCTCATCCAATTACCTATCATCATCATCATCGGCACTACAACCGGGATCCGATCTTGGGCTTATTTAACAAATCTCTCCACCGGTCCCAATTTCGGGCCGATGTCATCCAGGTGTGCCGCGCTGTCTCCTTCCATACATCCTACCACAAAGGACTTTCCGGGCACGCTCCTCTTCGCTCATTCGAGCTAGGTGTCCCGCCCACCGGAGTCTATCGAGCTTGTCTTTTCTTACAACATTAGCTTCGAGGTAGATTACGTACAACTCATGGATGTAGCGTCTTCGGAATCGTCCTCCCTCACATACGGGGCCAACAATTCTCCTTACGACCTTTCTCTCGAACGCGGCCAAGAGTTCAGAGTGCCTTTTATTAAGCACCCAGGTCTCGGATCCATACATAAGTACTGGTAAGACCATGGTCTTGTACAGTAGTAGCTTGGATGTTCTGGATTAAAGAGCCTTGATAGACCATAGTAAGCTTTGTTGGATTTGATCAGCTGTTCGCGTATTTCTTATTCCATATTGTTATCGGCTGATATTATTGACCCAAAGTAGTTAAAGGATTCCACTACTTCAAATTCGTGCTCCACTACCCTGATAGTTTGACCAACGTTAGGTCTTCTCTTCGCAGAAGTTGCCACTATGTACTTAGTTTTCCCCTCATGAATGTGCAGTCCCAGTTTTTGTGCCGCCTGCTCGATCTGGGTGACGGATTCCTGTACAGCCGATTCGGTTCTACCGATGATGTCGATGTCATCTGCGTAGGCAAGTATCTGGCTGGACTTGGTGACAATAGGCCCTCTTGTTGCCACGGCAGAATCACGGATTGCTTTCTCCAACGCCAGGTTGAAGAGGAGGCAGGTCAGACCGTACCCTTGTCGGAGTACATTATAGATGTTTATTGGTTTGGACAGCAATTCCGCTACTTTTACTTGACTAGTTACGTTGGTCAGGGTCTACCTACAAAGTCGTATCAATTTGTTTGGAATGCCGAATTCTCTCATGGCATTATATAGTTCTACCCTGGTTATGCTGTCGTAGATGGCCTTAAAGACTTTAAATAGATGATATAATGGAATCTTAAATTCCTGACATTTTTCCATCGCCTGCCTAAGGATGAATATCTGATCAATTGCTGATTTGCCTGGGATGAAGCCACACTGATATTGACCAATGATGGCTTTAGCCTATGGGGATACCCGGTCTTGTAGGATAGTGGAGAGTATCTTATAGGCGGTACTCAGCAATGTTATACCCCTATAGTTGCTGCACAGTGTGATATCTCCTTTTTTATGTATGGGGCAAATTATACCACGACGCCAATCTTCCGGCATCTCCTCTTGCTCTCATACGTGCACCACGATCTCGTGAATTGCGTGATATAACGCTGTCCCTCCTTGTTTGATCAGCTCAGCTGGTATGCCATCAGCTCCAGGGGCTTTATTTGATTTTAGCTGTCTAATGGCTTTTAATGTTTCCTCAATTCTTGGTGGCGGCAGCATTTGGTCTTGGTCTTGCATTGGTGGAGTCTCCAATTCTTCTGTGAGCTGACCATTTAGCAATTCATTAAAGTGCACTTCCCATCACTCCAGAATGCCTTCAGGATCGGTGATCAGATTACCCTCCTTATCCTTGGAAAAAGTGCAGCGTGGTGTATACCGCGGCATACTGCGGATTATTTGGTAGAACTTCCGCGTCTGGTGCGGACCTCGCTCTCTATTTTGCTCTATTTCACAGACAAGGTTTTTTTCCCATGCACTTTTCTTTTGTCTGTGAAGTCTTTTTTCAGATCTTCTGAGCTCTTTGTATTTCTCCTCGCGTACTCGCGTCCTATGAGACTGCTGCATTGCCCAGTATGCAGCCGTCTTACGTTCAGTCGGTAGTTTGCACTCATCATCAAACCAGTCGTTCCGATCTCTACGGCTACTGCTACGATGACTCGTAGTCCATTGTCATGCAAACTATGGGAACCTGTGTAGTGCCTGAAAACCGCCTCCCCCAAGAACGATTTTCACATCGTATCTTGGGCAGGCATTGAGGGCCCGGTCGACGTTGTCATAGTATTCTTCTTTTTCGTCGTCAGGGGACTCCTCTGTAGGTCCGTGAACGTTTATGAGGCTTATGTTCTTAAATTTGCCTCGCACGCGAAGAGTGCTTAGCCTTTCATTTATTGCATTAAAGCCGACGATGGCAGGCTTCAGTTTTTGGCTGACTAGAAAGCCTGCCCCGAGCACATGGTGTTTTGCGTGACAGCTGTAATAAATGTCATACTCGTTTCTTTGAATAACACCACTCCCCGTCGATATAATTTCTTGTAATGCCGTTATGTCAGCCTTATATTGGGACAGGGCATCGGCTAGCTGCTGTGCAGCTCGGGCTCTGTATCGTGAGCGGACGTTCCATGAAAAAATTCTCAAATCGTTTAGCCATTTTCGTTTCCGTGGTCGTCGTCGTGTATCCGGTCCATATCCGAGGCTTGTTAAATTTGCCATAATAATTCATTTTTACGGGCCTGGTTATTAGCCTTGTGCCAACCTTTCTCAGGATGTCGCTGCATGCATTGGTTCACTACTTGGCGGGTGCCAAAGTAGCTATCCAGGGGTGTGACGTGGAGACTGCATGTCAACTTGGATTGAACAGGGACAAGGATCGTCCTGGCCTTCGCCGGGTTGAAGGCAATCAGAGACTTTGCCCTGTATGTTCGCACCCATCCCCCCTTGGTGCATATTACCCAAACAATATGTTTTATGAGGGGGTACGTCGCAATGGCTTTAACCCACCAGAAGCATTCCTTAGTCTTGACATGAACGGCCTCATACAAAATGAATCCGCTATATCGTTGATTTATCATGTGCGTCGGTTGGGCATAGATAAACGAATATGTTATAATCCAGAGCTTGCGCACACAGATGAAGAGCGCCTGCAGTGCAGTAAGGCAGTAGCACAGAAAGACCGAAAAGACACGAATGAGCAACACCCGAGATTTTGGTGGCTGAGTGGCAATTAAAAATCTGTTTCCATATAAAACTGTCAAGAAAAAGGAAAGTAATAATAATAAAAATAAACAACGGAAAGCTTACATAGATTTAGCATTTCGAAGATTTAGTTTAGATGTTAGGTTTAGGAAGAGTTAAGGTAAAAAAAATTTAGTGAGTTTAATATTTAAGTTAGATATACGGTAAAAACAATAACAAAAACAACGTTTTTTCTGTTCTTCATTGTACATTGTACCAAATTAAGTTCTTTACAATGCATGTAAACAAAACAATCATAATGTCGAAAGACAATTTTTCACGCTGTAAGCGTATTTATGTAACTTAGAGAGTCCACAAGGGACCAGTAAGTTAGGAAATAAGATACCATAAGCTAGAGTTTAATCAGTTTTGTCTAGCGAGTAAGCAAATTATAATGAGAGTAAAAAATAAAAAATGATGTCAAAAATGAAAATGAAAATAGGCGTAGTTTTCTTCACACGTTCTCTGTGCATAACGCGACTATTTGAACGTGCATAATGTTCTCAAGACTTGAGACATTTATATCGTTTTAAAATATTCCTTATACTTCAATAAAGCAAAAGAATTTTTTTAAGTTTCAGCAAAACGAACATTCAAAAGAGTAAAGTAGAAAAAAAATAAGCAATAGAAAAAACATGTAAACAAATTAACCAAAGAAGGAAACTAAACAAAAGGTCTATACATAAAATAATCCGAAATCCTTTTTGATTCGATAATTCACTACACAAGTGACGGATAACCTAATTTTGAAATCTGTTTGTTTGAGAATGAAGGCACAACGATTTTCTATTATCTTTTCGGTAATCAGATCCTAAATTATATATAGTTGATCAACTAACTTTCATTTGCGTTATGAAATTGAAATCCGAAACCAATGAATAATAAATTGATTCTTATGCGACATTGAATACGATGCGAAAATGTTGATACAAAGGCTAACACCAAAAACTGCAAATTATCGATAATTTGATGAACCTCATGAATGTTACCACCTACTCTTCACTGCCCAGCGAACTGTTGATATGTGTCATGTGTTGCTCATTATGGACAAAGTCTCAACAATACACAGTCCTGAACAGTAGCACTGAATTATATTACATTAGGGCGTCACCAGTTGTGACATATGAGTGGTTATTTTTATCACCATTATGTCGGACTTCTCCCATTTCAAGAAAATATATGTACTAGGACTAAACCATTAAAGGTATTTCTGACATTATTTGTGTTCAAGTTGATTCATTTATGTTTTGAAGTCACACTTAACTGGGGCGGAATCAGAATTTTTATACATACGTCACCTTTATGAAGGAGAATTGCCTGCCCACATTATCCCACCCCACGTCAAGTAAAGAGAACAATAAATAGTTGTTTTAGAGGCGAAACATTGAATAAACGGATTGGAAAGCACTCAAAAAGTCTTTGGATAATATACAAAAGAAAGATTTGAATCTCTGTGTTCTTGTATTCACAATTAAACAAATATAGGGTGGCCCTGGTTGAACTGGTAACTTTTCAAAACGCTGTTTTTTTTTTTTTTTTTAACAAATTGTATTGAAATAAACCAAAACATTTCAAGAAACACACAAGATGTAAGAATCTTCCAGTATCTCCCTCTGTTACTAAACTTTTTCTTTCACCACACACACTTGACACCACATACACTTTAAATAAAACACGGTTTGAAATTGATGTTAATAAAACTTTATTTCTCCACCCACTTTGCACACCACACACATTTTAAATAAAACACGGTTAGAAATTGATTTCAATCTGGTATTAAACCACCGAACTCTCATATATTAGATTGCGTTTCTAATATAACTCTTGTCTTCACTTATTAATGTAAACTCTATTTACTTTGTTTTACAATTAGATTAATTCAATGTTCCACAATTCAATCTGATTTCTCCACTTATTCAACTACACGAATTTCTCCTATAGTCACTGTTTTAAGTTGATTTCATTCTATTATTTATTACCATTATTACTATTTATTGACCTGTAGGAACCCGGAAGTTCATGACCTCACCGACTCGACTCCGCCATTGTTCCCTGTCCTGTGCGCTCTCCTTCCACGTTCGACCATCCGATCCGATCTCTTCGAGGTCCAACCTAACATTGTTCTCCCATCTCCGTCGCGGCCGCCCTGTCAGTCTCTTTCCCGTTGGCTTAACGTCAAGAATTCTACGCACGGTCCTATCGTTGCCCGTTCGCGCCACCCACGTGTTCGGACCATCTTAATCGTCGCGACCTGATTACTCTCACTATTGTAGGTTTGCGGTATAGCTCTTCCAATTCGTAGTTGTGGAGTTTCCTCCATTGTCCTGGCTCCTCGTCATATTTACCGCCAAAGACAGCCGTTAGAACTTTATTCTCGAATACGCGGAATTTGTTTTCTTCCCGGTTTGTGAGAGCCCATGTTTCGCATCCGTATAGAGCAATCTGCATCATTATGGTTCTATAGACACTGAGCTTTATATTCCGTAATAGTAGTTTGGATTTCAGAAGTTTACTGACTGCATGCCAACTAGCGTTGCCGGAGTGTGGTCTTTTGTTAATTTCATTCGACATTTCGTTACTGGCCGTCAGTATTGTTCCCAGGTATTTAAATTCTTTGACTTTTTCAAATATCTTGCCCCTGATGTTTATGTGTGTCCTCTGAGGTCCACCTGCTGTCGCCGTAATCATGTATTTCGTTTTGTCTTCGTTTATTTCTAGGCCCACCTCTTCTGCTGCTTGCATTATGATTCCACAGTTTTTACTTACAGTTTCTAGATTATCGCCCAAAACGGCGATGTCATCCACATATGCGAGCACTTGTGTGACCCCGTTCAGGGATGATCCGGCCATGTTGTCGTTTTGTACCTTCCTGATGACATACTCGAGGACAAGCTTAAAGACACATGGTGAGAGGCCATTCCCCTGTTTTAGTCCGTCCCGGATTTCAAATCGTTCTGAGAGGTGGTTTTCTATTCTAACTCGCCCTTTGTTTTCGTTCATGCAAATTTGAATGAGGGCGGCATATTTTTTCGGAACTCCCAGCTCAACTACAATATGATAGAGTCTTTGCCTTGCGACCGAGTCGTAGGCTTTTTTGAAGTCAACGAAAAGTTGATGAACCGTCTCTCCGTATTCCCACTTCTTTTCCAGTAGCTGCCTTATTGTGAACATCTGGTCGCTTGTTGACCGGTTCCGACGGAATCCGCATTGGTAGTCTCCCAATATTTCTTCTGCGTACGGTGTGATTATCGCCAGTATGAGATTTGTTAGTATTTTGTATGTGGTTGGGAGCAGTGATATTCTTCTGTAATTTTCCCAGTCAGATCTGTCACCTTTTTTTGAAAATGGGAACGACATTGAGCTTTTACATTTTTCCGGAATGACTTCCTTATCCCATATTGTTTTAATCAGTTGGAGCATCTTTCGAGCGGTTGCCTCTCCTCCATGCTTCACAAGCTCTGTCGGTATGCAGTCGACTTCGGGAGCCTTGTTGTTTTTCAATCGGTTTATGACGTCTACAACTTCGTTAAAAGAAGGCTCTGGGATCTGAGGCTCGGTTGTATGTATGTCTGGTGCGTTTATTTGTGGTTGATGGGTGCGCACATTGAGCAGATTTTCAAAGTACACCTTCCATCTTGTTACGATATTGTTTGTTTTTCTGACCAGACAGCAGTTTGTGTCCCGAATTATTTTGGCTCTCCCTCGGTGGCCATTTCTTATTGCCGGAATACCTACCTCTGATGTTCTTTGCTCTGGCATTTTCTAGGATTTTTTCGATCCGAGTCTACTCCCATTCGCGGTTTTTGCGTTTGGAAAGTCTCGTTGTCTCTTTACGAATTGTCGCGTATCTTTCTGCGTTGACTTCATCATATCTTTCTAAGTGGATCACTCTGAGGCGTTTACGTTGTTCGATATTCGCCCTGCATTCATCATCAAACCAAGGTTTGAACTTAATTGTTTTCCTAAATCCTAATACCGTTTGGGTTGTTTGTTTGATTGTGCCTCTGATAGATGTCCATTTAGTATACACAATATTGGTTTCCTCTTCCTCACTACTCCCATTCTCTAGAATTTTAAATCTATTCGTTAGTTCGTCCTGATATTCAGCCCTTTTGCGCAGGTCTTTTAGTTTGTCAATGTCGAACTTTTAGCTCGTCTCCTGTGACTGTCCATGTGGGATTGCTGCGAAGCGACTCCTGATTTTGCCCATCACTAGAATTTTATCGGAGTCGTAATCTGCTCCTCTATATGATCTTACGTCAAGGATATTCGAATGGTGTGTTTTGTCTATGAGGAATTGGTCTATTTGGTTACGCGTTGCGCCATCGGGTGATATCCATGTGGCTTTATGGATTTGCTTGTGCTTAAACATCGTGCTTTTCACTACCAGATCTTTGGACGTTGCGAACGTGATAATTCGTATTCCATTATCATTTGAAACGCCGTGTAGGCTCTCTTTACCTATAGTGTGTTGGAAGATGTCTTCCTTTCCAATTTTCGCGTTGAGGTCACCGAGGAGGATTTTAACATCGAATGATGAGATCCCATCGAATACTTCCTCTAGGGTCTCGTAGAATGTGTCCTTCGTTTCTTCGTCAGTAGATTTTGTTGGGGCGTGTACGTTTATAAATACATAATTGTAGCATGGTCCCTGTATTTTTAGCACCGACATTCGGTCATTAATAAATTTCACATCTTTTACATGGGGCGTAATCTGCTTGCTTATGATAAAGCCAGTCCCGAGGTTATGTGTATCGGTACCTCCACACGCCAGTGTAAACCTGTTGGTTTCGATTACTTGAAGCGCGACGATGTCCATTTTGTTTCGTGTTTTCCACGACCGTCTGTATCGCGCCTGGTTTATATAACGTTCGAACATTCCACGTCCCGACGCGTATATCCCGCTTTTTCAGTTTTTTCCTACGTCTTCTTTTGCCGAGTCGGTGTTTTCTTCATGATTTGTTCCCTTATGGTAGTGTCGGCTCATCACACCTACGCCCATCGGGTTTATCGTGAGATTGTTTTTTGCATATTGATTATTAATTTTTGTTCCCACGAGTCTTGGGGTTTCAGATAGTCTGCCACATCAGAGCCCCTCTTTGATATGGTAAGGTGTGCTTACTGCTCTGATTCGACCCGGTGTCAGAGAGGCGCCGTTATAATACAGCCGGTATACCCCTGGCTGCAAACCATCCAATTGGCACGGTGACGCGTAACACCCTGGATTAGGGGTGGTAGATCTTTGTGTGTTACTCCTTGCTAGCCTGTCTGACATGGGTAGCCCTACTGGAAGCGTATGCTTCATTGAAGTTTAAGCTCCCGCACCAGGTCAAGGTTTCTACCAAGCGGGGGAAGTTGATTTCATTCTGCTATCAACATCTAAACCACCGATTAATTTAATGCTCTTTCTTTTTTGTAATTTTATTTTTTATGTGTACGAAGATAATTTCTTCTGCGGACCACTATCTCCAATGACCGCCTCCGTCAAGTCTCGAAAACCAACTCCTTCGCCCTCTTGGCGAATCGTCTAGAACCAACTCCTTCCACGAAGACTTTTTTTTTCTTCCATCCTGCAAATCGAAGGATATTTTTTAGGGGTTCTTTTAAAGCTACCCGAAGAACCCCCTATAATTGCAACCCACCTCCCATTGTTTTTCGCCAATACAATTGCATTAGCACCTGAAAACATTTCCTTTTCCAAGGACATTTAATGCATACAACGCATTATCTAATTCCCTGAAAGAATTCTTTAATGTACATATGCATCATAAATCCCAAACCATTCGGCACGGTTTGTCATCATTAAAATGCAATGTCGGACAGCTTGTTTATGCAGCTGCAATAAGCCGACCAGCGATTCGTTTGTTTAATCGACAAACAATTACCGCATCTTCGGCATTATCGGCGAAATCGAATTCTCCCGCATTTCCGAAGGCAAACACGAACCCGGCTTCTACTGCAGGCAGAGATGCCATAAACATCTAAAACCTCAATTAGCAACATTTCCACGATGCATTGCGGTCTATCTATACAGCTACAATGCACATCATAAACAATTATCTACACGATCCATTTGTCTTTCAATGTTTCAGGATTCGTTTTCCATTGACCTTCTCGCATGAGTAAACAACACAAATCTACACGATCGCCCACATACATCGGAAACTAGCCAGCAAGATTCACTTACTGGTTACCCCATAGCGAGAAGTTGTCTCTCTCTTCTCTTTGGTGCTGACAAACTCAGCACCGAATTGAGGGTGAATCAGAAGTCAGATTCAAACCCTCGGGGAGTCTTTTTCCATCACCCGACCGAGCCGGTCGGTTCGTCTCCCGCTTCCCATGGCGCTGCGGGACGCGTAAATGATTCAACCGGAGACGAATTGGTGTGTATTATTTCCAGGACAAACCCTTACCGTGTTGTGAATTCAAAAGACAAATTCAATCAAACCTATGGTTAAACCCTTAAACCGTGTTGTGTATTCAAAAGTTATAATAAATCGACTGCATGTTGTACAAGTTTTAGAGTTAAGACGAACATGGTTATTCTAGATCCAATAATAAACTCTAATTAATAATAACTACCACAACACAGTGCGTTTTATTGCGAACGATTTTTAGTGAACAATTTTCTTTGAACGTTGGCTTACATGTTACTGATTTTAAAGTTCCTGGGCCTTAGCTTTCATTTTTTGCCATTCGTGGACAATTTTGGTACTCGCATCTTCTGCGATATTCAACGGATCTACTAGTGACGATGGGGGTGGAATTGAACCCCGTGCCGTACAACGGCCCACCTACTTCCTACCCCACAATGTCCTTTTTTCTGCTTGGCTCTTATTGCCAGCCGCTATTTCCTTTCTTTATGTTTCCCGACTTGGAATCAAAAGAGGAAACACAAAGGAAAAATCAACAGAGGATCGTGCTAATGCACATTTGTTAGTTGCTAAAACGAACGTGCACTTCGATTTATGGCGCAAGTTAGTTGTTCTAGGCCCATGGGCAAGGATGTCTTCGGTGAGAAATCGTGAGGGAACACAAAGGAAAAATCAACAGAGGATCATGCTAATGCACATTTATGATCCCCTATGTTGTTGGGTGCTAAGACGACCGTGCGATTCGTTTTATTGCGCAAGTTGTTTGTTCTCCTTGTAGGAAATGGTTTGGGTAAACAAACCCTTGAGGGATCATAAAATTGAGTACGTACATCTTATGATTCTCAACAACTTTGGTCATTCGTACTGTTATCGTCAAGGCGAAAGGACGCGTTTTGCAATCGCTTGTCGCTTCAGAGAAGAAGACAAAAGGCCAGGAAAGGAAAAAAAAACAATAAAAAAACACACGTACCGGCGTGTGAACAATAAATTTGTGGCCGTTACTAAGAACGGTTTTTGACTCAACACCGGCTGAATCGGAGGAAAACAAATTTTTCGCGACGGAAGTAAAAATGTGTGTGCCTATGAGCACGAGGTAATCGAAAATAATATTCCAAACAAAAAAAAAAAAATAAGAAAACTGGAAACTAAGTTGAGTGCTGATATTTACGAAGGTGCATTATCCGCATATCATGCAAACGCGATAAAAATTCAGAAGACAAAATATAAAAAAAAACAAACAAGCAAAGATAATAGGAAAGACAAAAATTTCCCAAACACAAAAACAAAATAAACGAGCTAAACTAAACAAAATGTCAAATGTAAGTGAAGTGCAAAACACTGAAGCCATAAACAGTGAATGCTCCTACAGCGGATTAGGAAACAAATTTAAGGACCTAATAACAGGCCAGTGAATACAAAAATTTTATTGCTGCAATGAAGCAAAAAAACACAAATACCAAAAACGAGGACCCCGAAAAGAACCAGCAAAGAGAAAAACCAAGAAAAGCAGCAAACGAGGCGACGGAAGATCAACGACTACCTGAGAAGCAGCAATCACAACAAGAAAATCAAACAAAAGAAAAGAAAATAAAAGTGCCACTAATTGTCATTAGCGGTATGGAAGCTAAGGACATCATTAAATTAGGTAAATTGGCAAAATTGCATTTAAAAATTAAAAGAATAAACCAGGTAAAAACTAGTGTAACATGTGATAGTATTGAAGACTATCGAAAATTAAAAGCGGCATTAGGGGATTCGGAAAGCCAGTACTTCACGTACACACCGAAAACAGAAAAAAACATGGCCATGTTACTCAAAGGAGTAGATCCATCATTTTCCCCCGAAGAAATTCTAGAGGAACTCAAAAATGTTGAAACAGACAGTTTGAAATTTACAGGGGTAAAACCATTTTCGACTTCGTATTCTAGAAACACGAATCGCGGATTACCGTTTTTCATTGTCTCAATAAGTCCTGATAGTAAAATTGATGGACTAAGACAAATTAAATACCTCCACCGGCACATTGTTAGTTGGGAAAAGATTCGAAGGTCTAATCGCGTAGTACAGTGCATGCGTTGCCAACGCTTTGCACATGTAGCATCAAACTGCAATATGCAGTATAGATGCGAATACAATGTAGAAATCGATGCCACTGCTACACCATCTTACCCAAGAGGGGACTCCTTTTTGGACCTCCTCCTAATAGACAGCCGTATACAACTCCTAAATACAAATACAAATATCAGAAATTGTCTTCGAACAGTCGATTATGACAGTGATCACTATGGACTAGCCGCAACTATTAAAGTCCCTAATGAAGAAATGTTGCTCGAAACGAGGGAACAAAAAGACTCCTACAATTTCCACAAAGCTCACTGGTCACGTTTTGAACGCACTATGAGAAGAGAAATTCGCTCAAATGCTGCAGACCCACCCACTTATATGAACCTTCAAAACACAGAAATAGATCACTATCTCCAAACGATGGAAAATATTATTCGGAAATCAATGGATCTCTCTATTCCAAAAATAAATAAGGATGGGGGTTACACAAGTCAATACAGAAACTCAACCATAGACGCTCTGAATAGACAGAAAAGTTCTCTCCTATCCAGGTTGAAAACCCTCTACCGGCAATGCACTGACCGCCAAAACGCAGAAATAACAACACTAAAGTCTCTGATTCGAAATATAAAAAAATTGATAAGGGAAAATTACAGAGTAAACATAAACGCAGATTGGGAAAAGAAAATTCGAGCTATTAAAACAAATGGCTCGAATATGTTCCAACAAATAAACAAACTGCTCCGAAGGAAAAACTGTAATGATATTCCCTGTCTGAAAATACCACAAACTCCAGATAACGGCCGAACACTGCTAAACGCAGGTTTTAATCTCGAAAACATTATTGCCGATGATGACTGTTATATTATAGAGGATCCTGAAGAGAAATCGAATGCTATCGGTGCGTGTTTTGAGGCAATACACAAAGTGAACGAACCCTCTTACTCCAATGAAATACCGGAGGACCGGGTATTTCAAAACCACATTTCACTTCACAACACGATTAGTAGGCGGCGTTCCGAAGGTAAAAACTTCACAGATTTTAATGAAAATAACAGCGCGAACGATCCCGTTACAAATTCAGACAACAACTTGTTTGTAAATAAAGAAGAACTCCTCAGTATTTTTAATTCACTCAAAAATAAGAAGTCTGCTGGAATTGACCAAATTCCAAACGTTGCCCTCAAACACTTGCCACCTGAGGCAGTAAATATTTACACCACTCTGTTCAATAATGCGTTGAATAATTCATATTATCCACAGCGTTGGAAAACAGCAATAGTCCATCCCTTGCCAAAGCCGGGTAAAGACAATAGTAGACAAAATAATCTCCGCTCGATCAGTATACTCCCCAACATCAGCAAGGTTTTCGGAAAAGTGATAAACAAGGTGCTAATAGAATGGACTGAGGACAACACAGTGATTCCAGATAATCAATTTGGTTTTAGAGCCGAACACAGCACTGTGCATGCGGCGTCCAAACTTGTCTCCGATATTCAATGGAATAGAGCTAAACGGCAGTGCACTGGAGCATGTTTGGTTGATTTTGAAAAGGCTTTTGATACCGTATGGTTAGAAGGAGTTTTCTATAAGCTAACCACCCTTGGCATACACGCAAATTTGCTGTACATTGTATATGATATGCTAATGAACAAACAGTTCATCGTTAAATGCGGAGACACATTCTCCAACAAGACTTTCAATATAAAAAACGGCTTGCAGCAGGGGGCAGTCAACTCGCCTGTTCTATTTAACATATATACGAGCGATCTCGTAAATTCGCTTACGCATGCCATTGCATATGCCGATGATATAGTAATCTACAGATCAGGTAGTAAAATTGAGAGCATCAACAGACATTTACAAGATGATCTCAATAGAATAAAAGACTACTGTGATAAGTGGAAGATAAAAATAAACTTCCTTAAGACTGAAACTATTCTTTTTAGGACACCTTTAAGCAAGGCCTCGGGTGACACAGAAAAGAACTGGAAACAATTCTCCGTTATCGGTCAAAACGGAATACCTCTGGTAGTCAAAACGGTTGTTAGATACCTTGGTGTCGTGCTAGACCAGTTTTTTTATTTCGGTAAACATATAGCAACATCGCTCTCCCGAGCTCGAAGTTCCTATGCTATGGCTAGCAGATTATTTCGCAATCGAGCTCTGGACTCGAAAGTTAAAATCATCTCATATACAGCACTAATACGACCTATACTCGTGTACGGTAGCCCAGTATGGTTTAACATTGCCCCTTACTACATGGAGAAATTACGGGTATTCGAGAGACAATGTCTGCGTTCTTGTCTCCAAATGTACAGGACGCCAGAGTCTCAGTATACGAAATACTATCGAAATGAGGACCTCTATAATAAAACAGGCCTTAACAGAATAGATAATTTTATAATCAAAATAATTCGAAGCCACGTTGCACGAGCGGCCGCAAATGGAAATAATTTAATCGCAGGAGCTTTCTATCCTAACTTTAGGTATCTGGAGAGCACTCTGCAGAGTGGCTTTATCCCCCAGAAGCATTCCTCTTATTAGACAGTAGAGGTCTAATACAAAATAGTTCAGGAATCCCCATTATCTACCATGTGTTTCGGGGAACTAGGGATAAAAGAATTAATTATAATAATGCTCTCCCTAATAGCTCAATTCGTCTATGTTACAACATGGCCGTTGGAGACCGAGATAAACAATGTGTACTTAAGCTTCAAACAGCCTGCTGGTGGTTAAATACCGAAGAAAGGACTGCACGTCCTGACACTTAGAAGGCCGTATAGGCTAAATGTCTTCTCTTACCCCTTAGCTCCCTCGCCCCGTTATCCCCCTTCACATTCCGCTTCCTCACTATTTTTACTCATTTATTAACCAAATTCTTTTGATTTTAAATATAATGAGCCAACAAAAAAATATATGTATGTGTGTGCACATTTATATATATATATATATATATATATGCATATGTGTATATATATTTATATATGGGTGTGTGTGTGTGTATGTGTATGTGTATGTATATATATGTTTAAAAAAAAAACAAAAAACAAAAAAAAAATTTATATGATTATAGTTTCAAGTTTTTTTTATTCTCAATCTTTTTACTTGAAAATTAATTTACTATTTGAAAGCTGTATAAGTAATTAATATATAATTGTATACCGAAAGGTAGTCTTAAAATTTGTTATTAGTATAATTTAGAGTGCTCGCGTAGAGCCAGTAAAATAGAATATAAATTATTATTGTGGAAGTTGAGTTAGCATTTATTCAAAAAACTGTAAAAACGAACTGTGATTATTGTTGTAAATAAATGCGTTTTAAAATAAAAAAAAAACAACTTTGGTCATCTGGTCCACAGATTTGGATCCAGGGGATTCTGCGTGTTGAACATATGGTTCGTTCTTTCACGTCTTGGGTTCAAATTAGATTCAATATGGGCAAATTGATCGTGTAGTTCAATTTGTTTGATATTGAATTAATATCGCGATATTTACTGTATGCTCGATAAATAATGGAGCTTAGCTCCAAAGAGGTAGGTATTCGGGGGTGGGGGGTTTTGTGCGTAACACCTCCATTGAGGAAGAAGCGCTTTCTTGTGGTGTTTTTAGTGCATTCCTTGGCCTACAAAGTGTCCTATGACAAGAAGTCCGACATAGCATCCGGTGACCATGAAAGACATTATCGAGACGCATTGAAAAGTGGAATATTGCTTTGGGCGTGCTTTATGTGAATATATTTATTATAGATATAAAAGGTGGGCCATAAATGTGTGCGCATTTGAAACACGAATAGAAATAAAACTACAAATGTTATTTTGTTGATCATTTATTTAACGTCGTGACATCGTCGAGATGTCCACCGTCTCGTCGTTGGCACTCCTGCAATCGACTACGCAAACTTTGGAAAACGCGCTGACACATGGTGCGAGGTATCGCGGCTATCTCCTCCTGGATGTTTTCTTTTAATTGGCCGCCCTGTTTGTTTAATATTCGTTGTCGATCCCGTTTGCTCGAACTTCTTGACCAAAGCTTTGATTAAATTAACACTTGGACACTCACTTTCACGGCGTAATCCGTATTCAATTCAATAGGCGTCGTACAGTAACGTAGGAATCGTTGTTTTTGTAAAATTGTTTTAGGCAAAAAGCACGCTGTTGTCCCGTGAAGCGCTCCATCGTGACTAAAATTTGATGAAGCGACACACAATTCCCCGGCACTATCGCGCGACAAATTAGTTCTGCTATGTCTTATTGTGGCACAGGAAAAGGGCGACAGATCAAGAGAACTCTACTACACACCACAAAGTTATATAAGCTACTGGCTTTACTTCTAATTGTGGAACCTGGTTCTCGCGCACATTTAATGTTTGATTAATGCAATCACTAAAGGTGCCTTAAAGGTTGATGTCAACACAATTGGTCTCTTAAAGCTCTTCTTTACGAAACGATTGGTGTGATCGAATTGTGTAACGAATCAATAGGATAACACTCTTTTTTCACAATATATATAATATACATGGGTGGCCTGAGAAGTTTCCGACCTAACAAAGATACAAGACATTTTTTCTTAAAATTTATTTTTATTTTTCTACATAGTCTACTTGTAACTCTACATACTTCAAGTACCCCTTGCCAAGTTTAGAAATGCCGTCAAACGGACAACCCAGTGTTAACAAATAGAACACATTAAATAAAAATTATTTTAATATCTCAAGAAACAGTTTCGTGCACAATTATGTTCTCAGTGAATGTCTGTACTGAGTTTTAAAGATTAATATAAACACAAATTACAATAAACATAAAGTACAATAAATCAATAAAACAACAAAAACGAAAGCTAAAAGTGACAAATCAGTATCTCTCATTGCATTAATAATCAAAAAGAAGTGCATATAAAAACAGTTGAGTGGGGCGCAAAAAGTGTTCGAGACAATAAAAACAAAAACAATAAAAAGATAACACTTCGGTCGCAAACGCGAAAACTAAAATAAATAATATATTGCTTGTTAAGAAAACAATTTTTAAATCATCGTTTGGCGCCAGTGCCAGCTTACTGACTCTTACCCGACGGTAGGCGAGTTCAACTCAGCCTGTGGGGGAAATCAAGTTGCCGTGGTTCAAAAGGTCGCCTTTGTTTTTTTTTAATGAAAACAAACTGGAAAGAACCAGAATGAACACGGAGGACGATAAAAACACGACAACGAAGAACGAAAAGGCGCCCCGAAAAACTCCATTGTGACGCGAAGCAAAACCGCGAAATGGACAATGGATAAAGGAGATCAACAATTGGCGAACGACAGTGAGCTCCCCTTCCCCTCCAACTTTAACATATATGGGGCAAATAATTCATTCGCTTCTCTTGCGTCCTCAGAGTCTGAGGATGAAGAGGAAGAGATAAGTGAATTGGAGGCGAAACTGGCGATGGCAAGAGCCCGATTACAAGAGAGACGCCGAAAGAAAAAAATAGCGGCGCTCGAACAAGAACAAAACCCGCAACAACTACAAAAGCTAAAGCCAAAAGTCGGCCAACAGCAACAATTTCACCATCAACAGCAACTTCAATATCAGCAGCATCAACAGCAACATCAACAGCAACTACCAACACAAAAGCGATCAACGAACCAGCAAGCAACACAGCAGCAGCAAAAACAACAATAAAACATCAAGGAAAAATAAAGATGCCACCAATCAACACCATAGATGTTGACTGTAAAGAATTGGTAAGTCTTTGTAAGCTAGCCATAGGTAACAATTTTGCAGTTAAAAGACTGACGGGTAACAGGCACGCCATTCAAACATATACGGTGGCAGACCACGACAAAATTAAAGAGGTCTTAAAAAGAGCCCCCGCGGAATTTTACTCGTTCACGCCGAACAAACGAAGAGCGTAACGGTTCTATTAAAGGGTGTCGACCCTGAAACGGAACCGGAGGCTCTGCTCGAAATGCTTCAAAACCTGAAGCACGAAGATCTCGAGTTTACCGCGGTAAAACCATTCACCACACCCAAGGCAAGAAGGGAAAACCGCAAGCTACCCTTCTTTTTGGTGCAATTAACACCCAGCAGTAGAATTGGTGGTCTAAGAAAAATTACAGTCTTGGATCATCAAATGGTCACATGGGACAAATTAAAAAAAGGCAGAGACATCCTGCAATGTGTCCGTTGCCAAAGGTTTGGTCGCGCGGCGGCTAACTGTGAAAGGCAGCGCCGTTGCGTAAAATGCGGAAAGGACCATAAGGCGGAAGAATGCCCTCTGGGAAAAGAAAGGGTAGAAGACAAAGCCCTTCTAAAGTGCGCAGTGTGCCGGAATGAGGGACACCCCGCTAACTATCGAGGATGTCCTAAATTCCGAGAAATAATGGCAAGAAGTGTGACCCGGCAAAAAAACACAGAGCCAGTTCGTACTACAACAATGCCCGTAACATCGCAGCAGTCGTACGCACAAGTTGCTTCGGGTGGGAGAACACCAAATCAGGCTACATCACAGGTAGCCACAAATACTCCCACACGGACTGAAACAACACCGCAAGCGGACGTGTTCGCAATCCTGCTCAATCTGCAGAGACAGATGACACAGCTACAAAGCCAAATAAAGGAGATCTACTCGCATTTGCCCAGTCTAAATAACAAGTCGATATAAACCCCCTCACCACAACATCAATAAAAGCTCTTGTCGTGAATGTAAATTCACTAATAAGAACTGAGAGAAGAGCCAATCTTTTTAACCTGTTGCAAGAGGAACAACCAGATGTACTTCTGGCGGGGGAAACAAAGTTAAACCAGAGACATAAGATAGGACATAAAAACTACGATATTATACGAAGAGATCGACCTAACTCCTCTCAAGGGGGGGTGTCGCAATCTTTATTAGAAAAGGGATCAATCATAAAGTAATATATAGTGGAGAGGTGCGCAGGTTCCGGGTGCTGGAAGCCTGTATCGCCCCATACCCCTTCAGCAAGGAAGGGGTTTGTATGCGATTGCGGTCTATGCACCTGAGGAGCACCAACAAAACCTATTTATAGCGGAGCTCGAGACACTCTTTCGATGCTTACAATTGCACCTGGGCAAAAACTACTTTATCCTAGGGGGAGATATGAACGCCAAGCATAGAAATTGGGGAAATTATATATCTAATGCTAGAGGAAATCAGTTGGCTGGTTGGTTAGATCAGTATCATATTGAATATAGAACTGACCTGCTAGCTACGAAATATCCATCGTTCCCCAGAGGTAGATCGTTCTTAGATATCTTGCTAATCGACTCACGACTGAGATTACTTAACACCAACAGACGAAACACAAACTGTTTACGGACAATTGAATACGATAGTGACCACTGTGCATTCACGGCAGTAATAGAGCTTCCGAACGAGCTCGCAGATCTGGAGGAATTCGTGATCCCGCAACCCTATAACTACGGGGCAATGCGATGGCCGCGGTTCACCAGATCATTAACAAGAGAACTTTGTTCGAATGACTTTAATCTGCCAGTAAACAGAAACCTGACAAATGACGAAATCGACAAATACATTCAACAAATGGACGAAACCGTAAAACGAACAATGGACAAAACAATTCCCAAAACAACAGTTACAGATCACATTAACATGTACAGAAACGCAACAATAAACGCACTCCACAAGAAAAAGAGCAGACTGCTATCGAAACTAAAACAATTACACAGACAGTTTACAGACAGACAAGACCAGGAGATAATATCACTGAAATCTCAATTAAAAAACCTCCAACAATTACTTAAAGCTAATTATAGATTAGCAACAAATTTGTATTGGAACAACAGAATTCGAGCTATAAAAACTAATAACCCGAATATGTTCCCACAAATAAATAAAATATTCAGGAGAAATAATCAAAACGAGTTTCAGTGTCTCCAAATTCCACGTACTAAGGTAAACAAGCAGCTGCTAACCAACATTGGCATAGATACAGAGAACTCTATCTTCAATATTGAGCTCTTCGTGATCGAAGATCCTTTGGAGAAGGCGAACGCTGTGGGAGCTGTCTTTCAGGAAATGTACAAGGTGAATGAAAGCATTCACCGAAATCATGACCTGGAGGACAGAATTCGACTGAATCACCTGCACCTCCGGAATGAAATTTCACATTGGCAATCGGAGAATCCGGGTTTTACGGAATTCAGTGACGATAATCTGTCAATTGACATTAATGCCAATGGTGGGGCTAATAGCCTTTTAATCACAAGGGAAGGAATCCAAAGTATCTTCGACTCATTAAGAAGCAAAAAGTCAGTGGGAATAGATGGAGTACCTACCATCGTACTCAAGAACCTGCTCCCAAAGGCAATAGATATATACACGGTCCTGTTTAACAACGCGTTGAATAATGCATATTATCCCGCGCGTTGGAAAACGGCAATCATTCAGCCCATCGCAAAAAAGGGCAAAGACTGTACAAACCCAATGAACATGCGTTCGATAAGTTTACTCCCAAGCATCAGTAAAGTATTTGAAAAAATCATTAACAAAGCTCTGCTAAAATGGGTAGACGACAATAGTATTATTCCAAATAACCAGTTTGGCTTTAGGGCGGGTCATGAAACCACACATGCCGCAGCTAAACTGGTCTCCGACATACAATGGAATAAATGTAGGAACCAATGCACAGGTGCCTGTCTGATCGACTTGGAAAAAGCCTTTGATACCGTCTGGATCGAAGGGTTGTATTACAAACTGGTCAGACATGGCATACATAAGCCTTTACTATATGTACTTTACGATATGTCAAAGGACAGGAGGTTCGTGGTCAAAAGTGGTAATGTGACCTCTAATAAAACGTATAATATCAAGAATGGCTTGCAACAGGGTGCGGTACTCTCTCCGATTCTTTTTAACATTTACATTAGCGACTTATTAGATGCACTTCCGCAGGCTATTGCGTACGCAGACGATCTCATAATTTACAGAACAGCTCCGAAAGTTGGGATCATAAATAGTTTAATACAGCGAGATTTCAACAACGTGCAGCGCTATTGCGACAACTGGAAACTTAAGATCGACTTCCAGAAATGTGAAGCCATCCTATTTAGAACCCCATTATATAAAGCCACGAACGACACAAGGAAAAACTGGCGAAAGCTAGTTATCGTGGGACCGCATGGAGATAAACTGGAAACCAAGAGTTTAGTTAAATACCTGGGCATCTGGCTAGACCAATATCTGTATTTCAACAGACATGTAGAGGCTGCTCTGGTCAAGGCTAGAAAAACGTTCGCTATGACAAGGAGGCTATTTCACAGTAGCCAACTTGACAGCAGGGTAAAGGTCATATGCTACATGACGCTAATCAGGCCAATGCTCATATATGGTTGTCCAGTATGGTTTAACATAGGTCCAAATTTGATGGAAAAGATTCGGGTGTTCGAAAGGAAGTGTCTGAGAACCTGTCTCAGATTATATCGAACACCGGAATCGGAATACAAAAAGTACTACTCAAATGCGACTTTATATAATGAAGCCTGCATAAATAGGGTGGATAATTTTATGATTAAATTAATCAGAGGACATATTGCGAGAGCAATAAGCTCGTCCAATGACCTAATTTTCGGGGCTTATTATCCAAATACCCTGTACTATGAGAAATTGCGTCGCAACGGTTTTGTTCCACCAGAGGCGTTCCTTGATTTGGACATGAAAGGGCTTATACAGGATAGATCCGGAATTCCGCTGATCTATCATGTAAGTAGATCATCCGTAGACGGGCGATTATGCTACGACCGGGAAGTAACGCGCACCGAAGAAGAGCTCCTGCGCTTCAGTAGGGCTATCTCCCACAGAGTCCGGGACGATAGTATTAGACAGCGTCAACAGTTCTGGTGGTTGAATGGCATATAAAGACCTGGATACCAAAGTCGGTATAGAATCACACTATCATCAGCTAGTTTACATAGACTTAGCTTTTCTAGAATTAGGGTAGTATAAGATTTAAGTTAAGTTAAGCTAAGTGATTTTAAATAAAATTAAAAAAAAAAAAAAAAAAAAAAAAAAAATAGGTAAGTAAGTAAGTAAGTTAAATTTTAAGAAAAAAAAAGAACAAAAAAATTGACAAAGTTTTTCAAATTTTTCTTTGTCTTTCAAATAATTATAAGTATTGCCACAAAGTTTTGTCGCCGAAAGGCAAATTATACAAATATTAAGTAATGTTTAGCTTAGAGCGTCTGCGAAGGACCAGTAAGTTATTATATAAGATATTTAAGCTAGAATTTAAGCATTTTTTGTCTAGCCTTTAATTTAGAAACTAAGAATATAGAAAGAAAATAAAAAAATGTTTAAAAATGAAAAATGACTCTACATACTTCTCCCAGCGATGCTCCCATCTCTCTAACCCGTCCAAATAGTACTCGGCGTTTTTCTCTCCTCCTCATTTGACGAAAATCTGTCCTCCGAGCGCAATTTTTAGATTTGGGAACAAAAAGAAGGCGCTTGGGGCTAGATCTGGTGAGTAAGGCGGGTGGTCAGGTCAAGCAGTTCAAACCGTAACTCGTGGATTTTCTCCATGGCTGGCTGAGGTGTGAGACGGCGCGTTGTCTTGGTGAAACGGGATTTTCTTTTTCTGCAACAACAACATCATCGGCACTACAACCGGGTTCCGGTCTTGGCCTTATTTAACAAGTATGAGGCTTGATAAATGTTCCATAATAATTTGTTTTTCCGGGCAATGTTATTATCTTTTTCTGCAAATGTGGCCGTTTTCCGCAATTTCTGCCTTCAGTTGGTCAAGTAATGATGCGTAGTATGCTCCTGTAATGGTTTTCCTTTTTGAAGATAATCGATTAAGATAACTTCATGACTATCCCAAAAAACAGTCATCACTTTCTCAGCCGAAAAAGCGGTTTTTGCTTTTTTTGGAGCTGATTCCCCCTTTGCAGTCCACTGTTTTGACTACATTTTTGTTTCAGGCGCCAAAACTCGGATTTATTGCGCCTAAACTGCGCCAACAGAGCGTTGGAAATGGTCATTCGAAAACCTTTTTGGTCTAATGTGAGCAAGCCGATTTGTGTGCGTTTAGCTCTTTGAGTGCGCGGGCAACAGTACGCGTTCGGAAGCGAATCTGGGTCATGGTGTAATGCTTATGCTCAAGTTAAGGTGGAACTGATGTGGTATCAGGCAGCGCTGAGTTGGCTGCAAAATGTGCAGCAAGTAGATTCTCCTTCTCTATTGCAGTGGTAATTGGTTTGTCATCGACTATATGCGATGGAATGGATGAAGAGACTGAGTTTCGAATGTTTTTCACGAATGTCCAGAAGTTTCTACTACCTGTGGGAGAGAGTGTAGTATTTTTTGTCTCACTCTCTGGTCATGTACGAACTTTGTGCGTTGAATATGCGCATTGCAGTCATTTCTAGCTCTCTTAAATCTTTTCTGGTTTTCCTCAGTATTGTTTGATTTATACAACCGGAAGCTCAATTCTTTAGCCTTAATAGCTTCTCTGCACTCGGAATCGAACCACATATTTCTCTTGGGGTGATACTTCTTAGTCTGTGTGGAATAAGGGTTCGCATGCCAAGTAGAATCGTGTCTGTCAATGTGTCCGCTATAGAATCAACAAGTTGTTTATTGTGGAAATTAACGACCAATTTATTCTCCCAAAAAGGTCGTTCAGACCTTCCCAGTTGGCTTTCTCGTAGAATCATACTGTTCTTTTGGGAGGTTACTCATTAACGTTACTGTTGGTTAGAGGAAATTTAGCTGACACGACAAAGTGGTTTGAAGTGTCCAAAGGCGAAGAAACTTCAGTTGTGTATTTGTTTGGGTGGGATGTGAGAAACAGGTCGTGTGTTGGCGAAATGACCATATGTATCTGGTACCCGTGTTGGCTCATTAACAAGTTGAGTTAAACTGTTTGAGTCAGCAAAAAGCTGGACATATTGACCTTCTGGTGTTGTGTGTGAGGAGTGTAGAAGCCACTGAGAGTTATGCACATATGCGGATATAGGGTCAAGATCCTATCGATAGAATCAGATAGAGCATCAAATTCGTTAAAGGATGCGTTTCTATCCAAGTTTGGGCTCTGAAAAGAAAGCAGTAATGTATGATATGCTTACGAACGTGAAGTTTTACCGAAGAGAAATTAAATTCTGGGTTGGAACAGAGCCCATATTGTGGCAGAAGCTGATAAGCAATATCATTACGCATGTATGTGGCCATACCACGATGTGGAAAGAACAGAGGCACTAAGTTATATCCAGGCAGATTAAAATCGGAAATATCTGTATTAGTAATTACCTGGGTTTCGCTGAGTGCGGTTTATGGTTAGAAACATGGGCAGACACGGAGGAGAAATCGCATCTCAGGTTGCGAATGTTACACAAATCAACGCGAAATTCCCGCTCCATTGAAATGGCCCTACACAGAAAACCAATACCGCCCCGGGAAAGGATGCAAGTCAGGACCAGCAATAGATAAGCGAAAGCAACCACTACAGGTGTTATGCCCTTGTAGTGGGTGGCCCACTAGATCCGTGCCGAAATCCAGGTCACATCTCTTCAATGATGAACATTATGCCACTCAGACACAAAAAACTCTCCAAAGATTATAAATCAATCGAGAGTATCGATGCCTGAAGGACGCAAACAGAAGTGCGAAAAAAAGGAAAACAGACACAAGGGATGGAAAGGGTAGAGAGTTTTCCCACACTGCACTTCACTCGCGTGTATATTCTCGCACTTTTCACAGCGCTATGATGCGTGTGTGGAGATCCATTTATTTGCATAGTATCGCACAGAAAATTTTGCACTGCACTCGGATGCGTGTGTGAAGATCCGTTTGTTTGTTTAGGATCCCACAGTAAGACTTCGCGCCCGAACCGATAGTGCAATTGGCTATCTTTTGGGTATTTAAGATTCCCAAAACGAATTGCACAATTGATCCGATGGTACGGATCACGAGGCACAAGCGCACGTGCTGTCTCGTTGACGGTTTTATATCGACTGTTAACTACCATTTTTTTTTCTTTTATTAGACTTCTCTCGGGAGAGGCGGACCTATAGCGCCGAGTGGGCGCCCCGAGCTTTGCGCCAACCTTCTTCAGGATAATGCTTCTGTTCAGTTCCACATATATAGCGGCCAGCTGGATGCCACTCTATCATACCCTCTATAATAGAGGATTCCTGGACCCATCCCATAGGGTCTACTGCTAACCCACTACACACACGCACGCACGGTACAAGACGGCACAAACATACACATACACCGACCAATGGCCAGATTATCAGACGCCGAAGACGTGATCTGCGTTTACTACCACACTCCTACCTCTCTTGTATGATTTCTTTCCCACCATCCGGCTATCCAAGTAGTTAGAGAACATTTGAACTAACCTTGTCCACACTATCCTCAGATACCCCCCCCCCCCCCCCCCCTCTTTTTTTCTTTTTCCGATATCTCGATATCTCTCACGGATGTGGGTGATTCTGGTTATCGCAAGATGATCAGAAGCCAGAGACAAGATGAAGGACACATCTGTCCTTCTCGGGAGAGGCGAACCTATAGCGCCGAGTGAGAGCCCCGAAATGACATCAAATAACTGTTGCAGTTCCTCTTGAACAGTTGCAGGTTGTAACGCTCCGGGAACACTCGCGTGGAAAGGGAGTTCCACAGCTTCCTCGCTCTGTAACAGCACGAGTTCTGATGCAGGGATGTTCGCGCCGTCGGGAGATGAACCACAAACGAGTGCGACCCGGATTGTCTTGTAGGGCGCATATAAGCCCAATTGCGTGGAACAATACTAAGAATCTCCGAAGAACAGTACCCGTGATAATATCTGTAAAACAGACAGAGGTCGGCTACGTGCCTTCGATGTAATGGCGACTGTAGTTCCGACGTCAGCGCCGAGTCCCCGATCAGGCGGATCGCTCGTCTCTGTATGCTCTCAAGTAGGTCGAGGGTATATTTAGGAGCCGAGCTCCAAACTTGAGAGCAATATTCGAGCGCGGGTCTAATTTGGGAATTATATAGAGGTCGGAGTAATTTATTTCTTGGCTCTAAAAAGATAGCTCAGTTTTCCTGAGGCTGAACTAGCGACACTCGACACGTGTTTATTCCATGATACATTCCCACAGACCGTGACGCCGAGCAATTTCAAACTTTCTCCAGCCTCGAGAGCCCGGCCATTCATCATCAGCTGTGGAACCGACGATCCACTTTTCTTTGTGAATGTTGTATATTGTGTCTTCGCTGCATTGAAGTCGACTAGATTGGCCCTTCCCCACTGCAGGACCCTATCTAGATCCTGATTCAGAGAGTCAATCTGTCTACATCTCAGCTGATGCGACGCAGATGCACCAATCGGCCGAACACTCGAAAAGGAGGAAACAAGCGTACTATCATCCGCAAAACTAAACACTTTGTTATCCGTTGTCTCCAACAAATCATTTATGTGAAGCAAGAACAAGGTTGGAGCCAAAATAGAACCTTGGGGCACCCCCGAATTAACAGGATACAGATCCGAACACTCGCCGTCCACAACAACCCGGATCGATCGATTCTCGAGGAAGCTCCTCGTCCAGTCGCAAAGCTGTTGGGAAAGTCCATATGAACGAAGTTTGCTCCGCAATGCCCCGTGCAAGACGCGGTCAAAAGCCTTGGAGATATCCAATGCGACCGCCCTTGACTCACCATGCCGTTCAATCGCAGATGTCCATATATCGGTTTTAAGTGTCAAAAGGTCGCCTGTGGACCGCCTGCCACGGAATCCGTATTCACGATCATTCAGAAGTCCGTTGCGCTCCAAATACTTAACCAACTCTGTATTGATGACTTTTTCCATTACCTTAGATAAAATAGACAGTAATGCTATCGGGCGGTAATTTTGTGGAAGACACCTTTTTCCCCGTCTTTGGGATTGGCTGAAGTCGAGCGATTGTCCAGCAGGCAGGAAAGGTCCTCCGTGCATAAGGTAAGCGGAAGAGTTGTGGGGCTTTTCACGGCCCGAAGAACCTCGCATCATTTTTAACCACGTAAAAATCCTATAAACCCCATATCTACCTCTAAGTCGAATCCCTGGCAAGATCACACAACCTTGCCATAGCATTCACCACTGTCCTAAAATAGCTGAAAACAATTCGGTTGTCCCCTTGGATAACCGTCATAAATATCCCAACATAGCCGAGGAGCTTTTCCTCTACACGCGGCAATGACATACTTACCTTTTATCTGCAGACCCGGGTTATTTGCCGGCTTGCACATCTGCAAGCCAGATTTCTAATAGCCCTACAATAGGACATAATGAGCGGGATAATAAAAAGACCAATATCCCAAAGACCAATAAACCTTTTTTCTAGTTGCAATGGCGAGCGATCGTCTGTGAATTCTACATCACAGAAGACCCAATTGCCGCCTCCAGCATTGTTTCTTTATGCTACCCCAAACACTTCTATCTATCCAATGTAGACAAAAGAAAACATTTTCGTCCAGGCGGCAATTTCCTGCATAAATAATGTAGTCGAAAAGATACATGCTCTCGGGCAGCCTTGGGTTTCTGTTGATATTATATCAACATCATGGGAAAACCCTTCCCAATGATTTATGACTACATTTTCTGCCAGTCTCTATTTACCAGATGTGTATTGGAAGTTCCCTGGTACACCAAAGGTATCCGATACTACAAGAAATGTTGAGGACGATTTCTCCGAGAGTCTCATAGTAACCTTTACGGTACACGCACCTTCCTTTCGGAGTCAGATTTGAATCGCGGAATCACGCACACGTACCGCTGTCGTTGCGTTCAAGGAGTAAAATTCAAAGGTCGAGTAGTGGAGTCAGTTTTTAAGTTGCCATTAATGTACGAATGTGATTAAATGAACTCTCACTTTTTAAGTTCCAATTAATGTACAAACCTGTGTAACCTAACAATCTAAAGTACCACAAATAAAAGGTCAATTGTCGCCTGCTGATATAGTGAGTTTCATTTCTATGCATTTGATTTTCTGGGTTCTGTGTCCGCTGGGTATCGATAGCTTGTGTTTTATTTTGTGAAAGAACGGTGGGTTTTTTAGTGAACCCGCGTCGTATGCCGGCGCACGCTACTTATAACCCCACAGAGTCTGCCAAGAACCGGCGATAGTTCTGGAGCACCGTTTTTAAGGACTATTGCTGGTATTCCGTCCGGGCCGGTTGCCTTCCTACAATCCAGTTCACGTAGAATGCTTCTAATAGTGCGCGGGCGAAATCTCACATCCTGCATGGAAGACCGCACCGGCGAGATCACAGGTGGCTCCAAAAGGTCGGGATCGAGGTTTGAATTCGCGGAAAATAAATTCGCGAACACATTAGCTTTATCCTTTAAATTCGTGACTAACGTCCCGCTGTCTGTCATCAACGGGGGGAAACAGGAGGATGCGAAGTTACCACTGACAGCTTTTGCCATTGACCAGAAGGAGCGCGAAACAGTTAGGCACCGAAGGAGCTTATCGACCACTCTGTCGTTGTGAGCTTTCTTCGCGGTATCAATCGCTCGGTTGCACGCGTTTCTGATTCTAACAAAATTCGTTCTGTTATCATCGGTGGGATTGGAGCGCCATTGCTTAAAAGCTCTATTTTTTGCCGCTGTAATCTGCTCGCATTTTTTATCAAACCAAGGTTTATCAGGCGAACTTCGTTTGATGGAATGTGGAATATACACCCCCATCCCCAGAAGAATAATCTCTGATACCGACTCCGCGCAAACGTTAACATCGGAGTTTCCGAAGCACACCTCGGACCATGGAAAGGATGCGAAAAAATCTCGCAAATCGTCCCAGTTAGCAGCCCCATACTTCGATACATGGCGAAGCTGCCTAGGCCGTTTATTCACTTGCTATGCAAGTGCTTGCGCGACAGATACTAAGCAGTTATCTGAGTTTCTCAGTGGCGCAGAAGCCTCCACGGTATAAATACTCGGTTCGGATGTCAAAAACAGATCCAGGGTGTTCGCATAATCGCCTCGGGCATCCGGCACTCGCGTTGGCTCCCCCACGAGTTCAGTCAAGTTGTGGCTTACAGCAAACACCTCCGCCAGCCTCCCAGCCTCGTCGGTTCTGGTAGAATGTAACAACCAGCCAGAATTGTGCACATTAAAATCGCCAAGGACAACAATTTCAGAAGCTGGGTGGTTGACACGTCTTTACCGAATAGTGGCCAATTTGGTACTGTAAAATCCTCCCTCCGTTGAACTCGCTGAGCTTGTTCAAAATGAATTGTCTTTTCCATCTTTTTTCTTTTTTATTGTGATTGGTCCCCTCTGGTCCCGCTGTGTGTATGCTTCAGGGATCTGCCATTCTCTGCCGCACCGGTCTACCTCGAAAGTGAAGTGTTCGTGCTTGGGCGTGGAATCGTCGTCCATGGGTAGTGCTGCTAGTCTGTGGATTGTTCGCTGAAATAGGCCATTGGCCGCCCGTACCTCAGCCAGTCTTGCGACGCTGTTTCCTCCGATAACAATGTCTTTTATTCGTCCCAGTGCTAGACCATTTGCCCTTCGTTCTCAAAGTACGTTTCCCCACAAGCCTATTATTCCAACATTCACTCAGTCTTCTTTTTCTTTTTGTTTGTTTTTTCTTTATACCCTAGATTTTAAGTTAGTTCGTAAGGTTATATATATTCCTTGTACTAGGCCAAATAAATGAGGGTTCTGCCTTACCATCATCATCATCATCATTGGCACTACAACCGGGATCCGGTCTTGGGCTTATTTAGCAAGTCTCGCAGCTTGTTAAATATTCCATAATAATTTATTTTTACGGGCAAGGTTATTAGCCTTGCGCCTTACCACCAAAACCTAAATTCAATAGATACACTTGTCCTTGCCACCACTATTACCCTTTTCCTATTGCGAGACGAACTCTGAAGACATCTCACCAGAGTTCTATTAACCGATTAGTCATTTGAAAATAAACACGAGCTTTCGCTTTTTTCTTGGAATACGATGTACGATGAGAAAAATGACTGCGCATTCCAAATCTCGTGCACTCGGTCTCTCGTAACTAAGTTCAATCAAGTAAATGCGATTTATTTTGTCATTTATTTTAAACGAATACACCGTTTTATACACAGTCATTTATATCAATTTCATCAGATTCTTAAGTTAGAAAATACTATTCTCGAGTCACCACAAAAGCAATAGTTGCATTTTGGAAGTGCCCATGAACAAGTTCGTCACCTAAATTATTTTGCAATCACTTTTCATTTTTGTGTTGTTTTTAACATTTTTTTCCTCTTTGTTACGTCTTCATATATATGAGTTTATTTAGAAAAGAAAAAAACACGAAAACAACAAAAAAAAATTAACGAATACACTAACAGTTTCCAGACAAAAGAAATATCCTTGATGATAATGATCACCTGCAGTACTCGCCCCCACTCACATTGATTTCTAAATAAGAAAACGTTAATTTTCCGACGCTTTGTTTGCCAAAGGAACTTGAAATAAAATCTTTACATAATCTAAATATTAATATTAATAAGATAATAATTTTTATACAACAGAGTTCAGTTTTAATTTGTATTCCTTGCAACCTTCGAAGTGTTTTCTAGTAAACTGGAGCCCTCGTCGGTGATGGAGCCGATATCGACCGAGTTAGCGCTGTCGAGACAGTGCCGTGCTTGATCTAAGCATGGGCCTTCGCTGCCTAACATGTTGCCGTGATGTAGGAAGTGGTGCCTGTCTGAGCCGCTAGCATCTGTACTAGTTGATTGGTTATCACTCCAAGAATGGAAGGTGGGATTTAGAGAAAATTGATGGTGGTATTGGGCATTATCTTCAGTAGGTCGCAAGTACTCGTAATTTGTTCCGATCGGTTGTTCCAGTTGAACTTTCGAAACTGTTGGTACACTATCGGTGTCCCGTCGATTTGTATTCTTACTTAAAATATGGTTATCCAACTTTGAATATAAATTGAGCCTATCTGACACATTCACTCCTTCCTCTGCAATTTCGATGTTTCCTGTAGTATTAACTGGCTGGGGTATATCCGCCAAATTGTCTTCCCGATTCTTTTGGGATATTCCATTGCCCTTGGATGACGTGGATGTAGTTGCATTACACACATCTGGTTTGATAGCTGCTGAAAGGTCTGAAGCGACATCTGAATTAATTTGATTCATAACAACTGACGAGGAGTTGTTGGGTTCTTCTGAGTTTGTGTCCTGTTCCCTAGGCAAGTCTGTTTCACAAAAGAGATGATCTGAAAGATGTTAATCAAATCAAGCAATTATTCAACTTACCTGATGTGGTTGGGGTCTCCGGTGAGATATTCTGGGTGGGCTGGACGTTATTTGCATCCGGAACCAATTGGGGAAAATTAGCCGGATTGATTTGAATAGAGTCTAAATTGATACGCTGTAAATTACCAATTTCAACTCGTACACGCACCGGCGTCATCCATCCGATGCTAAGGAGAATTCTCCGTAGAGAGTTTATTGCATTAGGCCGCATTTGTACTAATTGACGTACTACTGCGGTCAACAAGTTATTGGGCACATGATCCCCTGGAACCTGTATATTTTGACCATTCATGCGAAGCAGCGTTGCTTGATTCTGTAGAAAATCCCGATTTGCATTGTTCTGGTTGCGGGCAACAATAAGAAGTTGGGCTTGTTGAATGATCACTGGCAATTCGTAGTGGTGGAAAAAGTAAAACATTGAGTGCTGAAATAAGAAAGTGCTAAACTGAGACTTGATTGAAGAGTTAAGAATAGGTAAATTTGAAAATATGAAAGTGGCTAAGTAGATGTGTGTGCAATGTGGATGGTCGGTGAGAACAGCTGGCTTGGCTGGCTGGATGAATACACGAATGGTTGCCCGGCTGACTGGCTGGGAGACTGAAGGCACAATTCGGGAACTTTAAGTAAAACACCCTAAGTCCTGGCGCGTGGTTATCAGAAAGAGATGGAAGTACTTTAAAGCTTATCAAAAATCGACAGAAACGAGACTTCGAATGAAGGGATATGTCAGGGAAGGTTAAAAAGTCTTAGATATACCACAGCTCCTCTTTTTTGAGAAAATAAATATTATGTGTGAATTTGTTTTAATTCTATTTTACACAAAGAACTCAGTATAAGAAATATTTGCACTAGATGTAGTGAGGCATTTTAAAGGCCCCTCACCTCCTCATTTGAGCCAAACGATTATCAGCCACATATCTGTTAGTTCTTTTTTTTACACTAGCGCGAGTTAACGTATGAATCACCCAACCACTATGCATACTTATGTTCACCTTGAAATAAGAAATTCATCTAACAACAACTAGCGTCTGCACTTTTACGATCTTCTAGGAATGTGTTTCCTATTCATTCCTTAAAATATTTAACATTAAAATTGTGTCTAGACATCATTTACCTAGATCCAAAAAAACCCAAAATAAAATGCTAAGAATCAAAACATATGTATCTATACGTTGGGTCATTAAAAACACATTAGGAGATTCCTAGGTTAAGATAGAATTTAAGTATAAATAGCATAGAAAAACTGAGAGTGCTCATCCCACCCAAGCCAGAGCAGAAACAACAACGAAATCAACCGCGAGAACTGAAAGACCACCGCCAATCTACGTCAAAAACCTGACCAGCACCAAAGCTATAATTCAAACCCTGCAAAATGCTCTGGGTCACCGGAATTTCAGCACAAATATAAAAGGATCTAGGACTTCCATAACAGTCAGATCATTAGACGATCATGAAAGGGCAGTTAAAAAACTGTTAGAGGAACAATATCAGTTCTTCACCTTCCAACATCCAAATAGCAAACCAACTACCTTTATTATACGGCACATCGATCCAGAATGGACCAATGAAGAATTAGGACTGGAAATTGCTAGGATATGTCCACAAATAAAAATTAATAAGCTGGACTACTTCCAAACACCATACATGAGGACAAACAACATAAAAAGCCTCCGGATCATACAAATCCCACCAAATCAGGATATCAACCAACTTAAACAAATTAAATATTTGTTTACCCGAAAAATCGCAATCGAGGAGCCACACAAACAAGAAATTCTACATTGCAAGCGATGCCAAGACTCAGGACACTTGGCGGTCTCATGCCACCAGCAAAGACGTTACGGCAGATGCGCAGAGGAACACGAGCTAGATGAATGCAAGGTAAATCCACAAGGCCTGGAATCAGAGACAGTCCAAACCGCCAACGCCGATGGATCCATTACCACAAAGAAGATTACAGTAAAATGTTGTAACTGTGGAGGGCCACATCCAGCAAATTTCTCTCAATGTCCTCAGAAGCTAAAAGTTCTGCAAAGACGGAAATTAGCAATGTCAACAGTTAAACCAACTACAACGAAACCAACAGTATTGCAGGAAGTAAAGTTAACCCGACCCGGAATATCTTACGCGGATGCAGCAAAAGGAAGCCTCAACACTACTGTAGCGTTCTACGAACGCACAATTCTGCGCAGGTAAGGTTCCTATCTTCAAAGAACTTACTTACCTGAGAGCGTTGCACGCGCCCACAGACGCGTGCCCCAAAGTCCCACGATAGGGCCTGCAACTCGCAGCCAACGTTGAGACCGACACCAAAAAGCAAGGAACTGAATGTCCCCAAAGGTTTTTAGGTCAAGCTCAACAATTATAACTCTTCATGCCTGAAACAAAGGTATAAACATCCATGCGTTCTATTCCTAAAAAAACACAATTCCCAAAATGCCATACATGCTGCCTGCGCCCAGGAACATCTCATCGAACCGGCAATTCCGAAATTCAATACAAAAGAATTGCTATCATCAAAGAATGAGCCGATCAACGGATGCACGTGCGGGTAATCTAACGCAAGGACCACCCAAATCCGTTGAACAAAAGAAGGCAGCCACGACCTATCGCAATCGAATATATCTCAACGGGATATCCGATAATTTATGAGGAGTTAAGCCAACAAAGGCAATACTCCGGTCCCACGGCCACGCTAGAATTTCACACCATTATAAAGATCTAATGGATTTCGATTCCGGGTACCAAGTTCAAGTAAGACCCACGGACTGTACGCCAAAACAATCGCCGAATATCTCTGGTCTGGGCGCCAGATGTTCTGTGCAAACAGAAGGCCGTGGAAATGAAATTCTATCACCAATGATAATGATGTATGCAAGGAATGACTTTCCCCTTTCAGGAAAATAGGAAATTACCCCTGGGATGAAATAGCATGTTGTTAACAGAGATTTCCGGAATTCTGTTAGCAGATCGAATAGAAAAATTTTTCCGTACAGATACAGATACCAGTTTGCAATCTGGATATCTGGGTGAGAGACAGGAGTCTACCCCGAACGCTCGAGACATCAGGTCTATTAGGCAGTTCACAAGCGGTCGTCAAGGAGACAAGGAGTTGGGATGTTGAGGTCGAAACGCCATCGTTAGAAAACCTCCAGTTAAGGAAAAGGAGTCGAAGTAGAGTTGTTTGTGAGAAGTACCCAAAAGGGTTTATTTTGTAATGGAGTCCGAACCACGATCGTTTTGAGTTACCGATCGTGCCGTCGCGAAAATGTGTGTTGTCGCCTCGCGTGTGTCGCTCGTTCACGTACGTGAAGTCATTGTAGTGTAATGAAAAATTGTGATCCTTCGGAATTACCACCGAACTCAGTTATTAAGACAAATAAAGTAAATTAAACTGGATCTATAACCATCAGTGTTTGTTTTTGGCAATTGTTTTCGCTCCATTTGTGCTCCGGTGTGGATATCGCTTACAACATACACCAAAACACACCGCCAAAGTTAATCAACATCGAACCGCTAAACTACCACTCCCTCTAACGATAATATTTAAAATTTCAATCTGGACATCATGGGTTACATCCAACGCCTACAGGCCATGCTTCTTTCGCTGAGGCATATGTCAGAAACAGAAAAAAAAGGTCAGATTCTTTCACTAATAACTTCCCATATTCTTTCCAGCTCTCTTTAAACTAACCATTATCTCCCTCAACACAGAATCCATTTACTCTAATATACGTAAGCAACACCTCCGGTTGTTTGTTGAAAAATTTTCCCCAGATATCCTCTTCCTTTCAGAGACCTGGCTCAAACCAAATTCCCGAGTTTCCATTCCCAATTATACTTTTGTTTCTAACCCCAGAACTAATGGATCCCACGGAGGTACCGGCATCTTAATACACAAAAAATTTCAATTCAGTGAAATTAGATTCACTAATATATTCAGCATTGAATACACGGCAGTTAAACTTTTTTGTGAGAACAATAAAGTGCTCGTCTTAGCATCCATTTATATTCACCCTTCACGACAACCAGATTTCCCAGATGCTGACATTTCTCAGATAATCCAACAGTCTGTTCCCGCTCCATTTATAATCGGGGGAGACTGGAATGCTCGTCATACAGCATTCAATGATAATAAATGCAACAAATATGGTCGTCAGTTGCTAGCCCTCCTCCCATCTTATCCATATACATACATTGACCCCCCATTACAGCCAACTCGTGTCACTAGCACAGCCAAGTCAACAATCCATTTCTTCCTCAAGTCCGATGATGTTCACTCAGCGGGTCCACCCACAGTCTCCTTTATATTTCCTTCTGATCATGTTTCCGTTCATACCACGATCCAAATCCCCTCTTTCGACCCACTCTACTCGTCAAACCCTGTCCCAAACTTCACCAAAACAAATTGGAGAAAAGTCAATAGGGACATAGCGATAAGTTTCTCTGACTTATATATCCCTGAAGCATCTAACTTACTCCCTACTGAAATCGATCACGCATCTTTAAGAATAGAGCAAATTCTTAAGGAGGCTCTCAGCAACAACACCCCGACAACCATTCCTCATAACTATTTAGGAAAGCCTTTGTCCAGCATCCTAACCAAATTATTGCGCCTTAAAAAGCAGCTCCGCCGTAAACTCCATACAAGATACTGCCCCTTTATTAAAAGCCAAATCCAACTCCTATCCGCTCTGATAAATGAGCAGTTGAAAAAGTTCGCAGATGAAAACTACATCTCCACACTTAAAAATATCAAACCAAATCGGGATCTTTTCAAAAACATCAACCAATTAACTGGTCGTAAATATAAACCCCAAATTGATCATCTCATCAACCCAATCAGCAATAATATTGCCCAGTCCGATACGGACATAGCAAATTGCCTCGCAGAACACTTTGCAAAGATCCATGAGCAAAATAATTCTCTATCAACTCCCGGCTTCGAGAACACAGTAAACGAATACATCTCAAACAGATTATTCACATCTTTTACTCCTTTCATCGGTAAATTTAACAACACGAACATAACTTCACACCCCTTAGACACTACAAATTTTCTAACTGCAGACGAATTATCCGAGATCGTAAGATCTGGAAATAACAAAAAGTCAACTGGATTAGATGGAATCCCACGCCTTCTATTTAAAAGGCTACGCCCACAGAATCTACTTCCCATCCTCATTCTTCTTAATCATATAATTAATGCATCGCACTTCCAGACAACTGGAAAACCTATATATATAGCCCTTTCAATTATCGTCCAATATCCCTATTAAGTACATTAAGTAAGATACTGGAACGCAAGATCTACCAAAATCTTCTCTCATTTGCCAATGAGAATGCCCTCATCCCTAACTGTCAGTTCGGATTTCGTAAGCGACAATCCACATGTCATGCTCTACTAAAACTTACATACGATGTTACAACTGGTCTCCAAAACCAAAGCCCTACTGTGTGTATATCTCTCGATATTTCTAAGGCGTTTGATTGCGTCTGGATTTCAGGGCTTCTGTACAAACTGCACTCCATATTTAATCTAAACTCTCACACAACAAAGCTCTTAGCCTCTTATCTTTCTGACAGAAAATTCGTTGTGAGAATAAATTCTTCCGTCTCAGAAACCCACAACATAACCGCGGGTGTTCCCCAAGGCTCTATTTTAGGGCCAATTTTATATCTGTTATATACCGCGGATATTCCTCAACCCGTATCTCCTAATGTTGTGATGCTGAATTATGCTGATGATACATTAATTTACTCTAGCAGCAAATTTGTTAAGGCTGCAAGAAATCGCATTAACAACTTTCTCCTTAACCTATCATCATACTTCAATAAGTGGAAAATTCACCTTAATCCAAATAAAACGCAGCTCATAGTGTTCAAGTGCAAACACGAGCACTGTACAAACAACACTAGACGCTGCCACAACAAAATTAAACTTAACCTAAACAACACAATAAAACCCTCCAAAACCCTAAAATATCTGGGAATCACTTTTTCTAATAACTGGTCTTTTTCCTCCCACATTAAAAATTCCCTTCAAAAAGCCACAATTCAGCTTAATCTCTGTAGAAGAGTAATGTGGAAACCTAATAGTCTCTCTCACAAAGTCAAACTGCTCATTTACAAACAAATTATCAGGCCCACAATCACGTACGCGTGCCCATTGTGGTACCATATCACTCCCTCCCAAATGGAGAAATTACGAGTATTCGAAAGAAAATGCTTTAGGTATGTCTCTGGGTTACATCGTCGTCCTAACTCCTATAAGTACTATAGTAACGTCGAACTCTACAATACCGCTGGTATTGAGCGCCTCGATAGACGATTTCTCGAGCTATCTATCAAATTTATCGAAAACCTACAAAATAATCCCAATCCCATAATAACCTCGCTCTTAGAGAACCCTCTAGATATCAGAACTAACTATCCCAACTGTTTCCACACCAGAGCTATCTTCGCCTCAGGCAGACTGGTAAATGATTCAAACGAGATCATATACCAAAACACCGAAGTTACCCCTAACCAGTTCAAATACTGTAACGTCCAACCATTTTCCAACATCCTACGTTTTTCCAACGAACAACCGGAAAGAAATACTCTTCCTCAAACCCATAACTGACCTCATTCCACATCCTTTAATTCATAAATCCCATTAATTATAAAACTTTGTTTTGTTTATAGCTCACTTTATAATAATCAGAATAAGTTAGGTTAAGTTATATTTATATTTAGGGTTAGGTTTAGATTAAGTAAAGTAAAAATAAGAAATTCCTGGTTTTCTGACCTTTTCCAGGAAGACGAAACCCTACTAAATGTATAAACACACATCTAGCCTGTAACTCTTAAAACATTGTTTGGAAAATGTATTATAATAATAATTACATGTAAGAAATTGTCACGAATTTAATTTTAAGTCACTGTATTACTTAAATGTACAAATTCTAATTATGGTTAATAAATACAGTTAAAAAAAAAAAAAAGAGAGTGTTTATAGTGACCTGTAATTTTACGAATAAAATAAAGAAGCATAGCCTCCGAAAAAAATATTTTTTTTCTTCATACAAAATATATCAACAATAACTGGCGATCCTGCCACTCACTTTAAAAGTTTAATTTGAGTTGGAACCCAATAAATTCTGGGAAGAATTTTAAAAATATGTCGACCAGAAAATCACAGGATTTTCTCACCAGTTCCGGACCCGATCAAGCTGCGCAGATCATCGAGAGGAACAACGCCTAGAGAAGGAGGCGGTAAGCAATATATATAATTTTTTTTTCAGAAAATCAGAAATGAAATAACACGTGTGTGAAATAAAGTAAAGTAATTAATATATTAAAATAGAATATATGTGCGTCGTCCGGATATTTGTTTGGCTTAGAGCAATTTCGTGTGAAAATCTTTGCTTAAAAATGGTTTTGTGTTTCGCTGAGTAACTTCCGGAGAGTTTCCTTAATAAACTAAACAAATAAATAAAATCAGTGAATAAATAAGTTAAATCCAGCAAACAAATAAACTAAATTCAATTAACAAATAAACTAAACAAATAAGTTAAATCCAGTAAACAAATAAACCAAATTCAATTAACAAATAAACTAAACAAATAAATAAAATCAGTGAATAAATAAGTTAAATCCAGCAAACAAATAAACTAAATTAAATTAACAAATAAACTAAACAAATAAATAAAATCAGTGAATAAATAAGTTAAATCCAGTAAACAAATAAACTAAATTCAATTAACAAATAAACTAAACAAATAAATTAAATTCACCGAACAAATAAGCAAACTAAATTCAACGAACAGATAAAAACCAGTGAATGAAAATAAAAAAACGAAAAACCAAATTAACGGAAGGACCATTCTACAAACCAACTGAGGACGAATCAAGTGACCAAGAGGAAAAATCACAAAACACATCAAAAATGGCCACAGACAACGCCACAATCAGGGCAGACATAACACATTTGGCCCAACAAATACAAGCAATTGTGTCAGCGGTGAACCAACTACAATTAAAGAAAAACGAGGAACCTGAAATACGCCCCGTGAGACTAATCGAACACGAGGATATAACATTTAAATTCAACAGGCCCGAAGACATAGAGTTGGAGGCATTCAAAAACCTTCCAAAATTCAGCGGGAACTCAGAGGAATGTGCATCTTGGAGAGACAACGTCTGCAGCATAATGAAAGCCTGTGAAGCCCATAGAGGACATGTCAGATATGCTACAGCACTATCTATAATAAAATATAAAATTATAGGAGAAGCAAGCTAGGCTATTAACAAATTATCGGAGGAAATTGTGTCTCGAAGCTATACTGGACCGATTGGATGCAGCATATAGTGACAACAGGCCTATGTATTGAAAGAAGATATGTCACGCATTCGGCAAGGAAGAAACACGCTGGCTAAATATTACGATGAAGTCAACAAAGCCTTAAATCTAATCATATCGAAAATTCAGTTCGAAGCACGTCATCAAGAAGGGAAAAAGGCATTATGCGAAGAAACCGAAAAAGAAGCAACAAGGGTATTCCTAAACGGACTAAATAACATACTGGCAAAACAAACCATATACGCCCATAGATGTGAATCATTATCAGAAGCTTACGGCATAGCCCTAGCCGTACAACACCATACGAGACACTGGGATATCGCACCAAACTTCCGGATGATTAAGAGAAGCCACTCACAATACAGCCCGCCGAGATACTACCAACCGCAAAGAAATCAAACTCCCAGGAACTTCGACGACAGAGAACAGCGAGTACCAAATATAGAAGTGGAACGATCCCAACAACACTATAGAGGAAGAGATTCACGGCAATATTTCAGACCCGGATGGAGACAGCAACAGCTTTATAACAACAGCAGAAATCAACCGCAACCAGAACCCATGGACGTGAATAGGTCTACCATCAGAACAGCAAGGCAAAACAATCCACTCAGAAGACCCCAGCAATTCCAACAACACGCCCACCAAACGGAGCTGGAACAACAGCAGATCAACAACCTAACGCCAGCCTCAGAAGCAGACTCTATACCAAATAATGTAAGTAAAAATGATGTCATTAGAGAATCTTTTGTTATATTAAAAAATGGGTTTAAGTTTAAAAAACCCTTATACTCAAAGAGAGTATTCAATTTTAATAGATTCGGGTGCAAATCAAAATTATTGCAAAAATACTATAGATTTAAGCTTTTCAGTTCCAATAAAACAAATATATACAAAAACTCTCCATGGAAGAAGTATTATAGAGGCAAAAAGAAACATTCACATTTTAGGGAAAAGATTAGAATTTTTTGAGCTCAAAGATTTGAAGGAATTTGATTTAGTTATTGGACTAGAGGGATTAAAGAAATTAAAAGCAGAAATTGATTTTTACACAATGATACTAAAGACCGGATATGACAATAGGATCAACGAAAACCAGAAACTAAACTATACTATTGAGGATCAAGAACACAAAAGGGAGATAGACGCATTAATGAACAGAAATAAAAGAATCGATAAAAGTTTACCCTATACGACAAGCATCATCGCGACAACCCTTATGTCAATGACCAACTTTACCGACAGTAGTCAATGACCGGGTACCCGGGTACCCACATATAGAAACATTGTTTTAACAATGTTAAAACAAATATTTTGCAATAGATTTTAATTTGTTTATCAGAAACAACTATATTGTGAATATTTTATGTATTTTTTATAATTATTTTTTATAAATATAAAGAATTTTGACTATCTGCGGCTACAAAAGGCCTATTGAAATCGGCGCAGAGCAAGGTCAGGATCGGCAGGTGTGTAACAAATTCAGTTATACCTGCTAGAGGGATCTCGAGTATTCGGTTGACGAATAACTTGTACGGTCAACTTTCTATTTATAACTTGCGAGTTTATGGTGAAACCATTCGAATCCGGCATTAGAGAAAGCGTGGTTCAGTCAGCGTCCTTTGTGCATTTGAGCATCTTCAAAATGACGACTTTGTTGACACGTGCTCAATTCAACAGGTAATAATATTAAAATTAATATTGTTAATGTATTTAATAATATTAAATAATTTTGTTGTTGTATTTTTGTTTTTAGATTATGTAACATAATGCACAACGAGATGCCTACTTGAAAAGTGTGTGTGGTGAATCTGACGACGAGAGCATAAACCTTTCTGATAGTGATGACGATGATTGGATTCCTGACGAGCGAAATAAAAACGAGGTATCTGATAACGAAGAATATTGCGCGGACGAAAATGATACAACTGAAACAGCCATTGACGATTCTGAAAGCGAAGATGACAATGATACGAACGGAGATGTCGACGCAGTTTCAACTGCAGGTAAAAATAATTCTTTTCGTTTTATTTATTAATTTTTCATGCACAACGCGTTCTTATTATTTTTATTCTTTTTTCTAGATTCAACTGGACGTACGTTTGTCGCGAAAGATAAAACTGTATGGCAAAAAACACCTCCTAACACAACTCAAACTCTCCGTCACAATATTGTGAGACAAAGAGGTGGTCCCCATCGGTCGACCGAAACACTCTCAGCGGCTGAAACATTCAAAAGGATTCTTACTCACGAAATAGTGGATTTGATTACTCGTTACACTAATCAGAAGGCAGATCTAGTTATCCGAGAGTGGAATGCAAACAATTCAAATCGACCGTCGAGAACGTGGAAAAATGTTAATCGTCAAGAGATGTATTCGTTTTTTGCAATTCTAATTGCAGCAGGGGTCAATAATGGAAACAAAGACCATACTACAGAGATGTGGAAAACGTCATCATTCCCTTTATACAGGGCCACAATGAGTATCAATCGTTTTTGGAATATCTTAAGTTTTATCAGATTTGATGATGCGCGGACACGAGAGGAACGGTCCAGAGAGGACAAAGCAGCTCCAATTAGTGAGATCTGGGCGATGTTGAATGCAAATTTGTCCGCTCTGTACCGGCCCGGCAGCTCCTCAATAGTATACTGGTTAGTATACCCGCCTGTCACGCGGGAAACCGGGGTTCGATTCCCCGTCGGGGAGCCTTTGGCGCAAGACTAATGACCTTGCCCGGAAAAAAATAGATCATTATGGAAAAATTAACAAGCCTCAGGACTTGCTTAGTAAGGCCAAGACCGGTTCCAGGTTGTAGTGCCGATGATGATGATGTACCGGCCCGGCACAGAGCTTACCATCGACGAGCAGCTGTATCCGTACCGTGGGCGAACCAAATTTACGCAGTATATTCCATCAAAACCAGCCAAGTATGGTATCAAAGTGTGGTGGATTTGTGATGCTGAAAATGCATATCCTCTGAAAGGAATTATTTACACCGGGAAAAGTGGCAATGTTAGAGATAAAAATCAAGGTGAAAATGTTGTCAAAAAATTAGCAGCACCGTACAAAGGGAGTGGAAGAAATATTTGTATGGACAATTTTTTCACGACGTTACCGCTCGCGAAGCTTTTATTGTCGTGGGACTTGACTGTCGTAGGAACCTTACGAAAAAACAAACCCTATATTCCAAAGGAGATGGCTGCATCAAAGGATCGTGCAGAATTATCCACACTGTCCGGCTTTCACGACAAAACGACGATTTGTTCGTATGTGCCGAAGAAAAATAAAGCAGTTATACTGCTTTCGGCGATGCACTAGAACATGGCAGTCGCTGACCACGCACAGAAAAAACCCGAGATTATTTTGCACTATAATCGGTACAAAGCTGCACGGTCAACACAGAATGGCAAACAGTCCAAAAAAGAAAAAAATCAAAGGACAACAAACAGCCACGCGACAAAGGCAATGAACAGACGCAAGCCAAGAGTAGTACTAGTATGAGTAGTACTGAACACTCGGAGGCTCGAAAAATAAAACAACCCCAACACCGATTACAACGCCACCGACCCGAATCGAACCGTAGCCAGTCGAATTCAACCGCTACGGACGCGTCAGAGACGCCAAAAAAGGGGCATAAGAGAATGGAGAATGGTGCACATTTTGCAAGCGACACAACCACACGGCGACAGAGGTCGGACCGGAATTCCCCAACCCGACCGAATTAAAGCCATCAACAAAAGAAAACTGTCCTCAACCACCAACAAAAGTTCCAATAGTCCAGCTCCCATTAGACATAGGATGTAGAAACACTACACGTCTAATAGTGGACACAGGTGAGGAGATCAGCCTTCTTAAGCTGAAGGCACTCCAAAATGGAACAGCATTGGATACCGAAAAGGCCACTACTCTCCAAACGCTTTTTGGAAAGGGAAAGTCTAGGGGCTTTTGTAAGGGAATATCCAAACTGCCCCAACCAATCTCCTGTAACTTTCAGGTAATGGACTCCCTATCGGGATTGTCAGAAGATGGGTTGTTAGGAAACGACTTCCTGGCTAGGAATTGTTAAATCAACGGACCCGGGAATTGTTTGGAATTCTCCCAAACCAATGTAAATCCGGTAAGTTTTTCCGTTGAATTTACAAAAGATAGGAAGCGGACGCCAAGACATAAGGCAACCAGTCGGGAACTGTGCCAAGGGGATCCATAGAGGTCCCGACCGCGGCTGGAAGTACACCGGATACCCTACCCAAACAGGGTAAAGGGGGCGAAATTTTGTCAGGCTCCAAGCATTCCAACCCCACTTTAATAGCTGACAAAGAAGTAACAGTGGTGGAACACTCACTGCCAAACGCTTCGGAGGTAGAAATTTTTCTGAACAAACCGGCAATAATACCGGCACGTTCACGAAAAATGCTGAGACTTCCCATAGAAATTTGGGAAGAGGTAATTCTAGTTCCTAAACCAATGCAATCAGGGATTTTCATATCCAATTGTATTGTAGGGAAAGCGAAGAGTGCCCAAGTAGAAGTACTCAATATCGCAAGCTACCTCCAAACCATAGACCAAATCATGGTGGAGTTACATCCAATGAAGGAATTTTCCACCTTTCCTCTGGAAAGTGAGGACAACCGTTCTACGGAATACAATGGGGATAAAAAACCTTCGGAGGGAGAAAACCTCCAATATATCCGACATTTATTCCCAGAGGAGGAATTACCAAAAGATCCAAGGTTGACACAATTACACGAGGAACTCCACTTAGGTAAAAACCTAAGTCCTCAAGAGTGTCAATCCATAGTGGAAATATGTGAGGAGTTCAACGATATTTTATACCTTAAAGGTGACCTCCTAACATATACCAGTGCAATAACACATGAGATACCGGTGATACAGGATCAAGCACCGATAAATCAATGAATGTACCGTATGCCTGACTGCAAGAAAGAGGTGATCAACGAGGAAGTACCAGATATGCTGGAGAATGATATCATTCAACCAAGCAAAAGTCCGTGGAACTCACCACTCTTGGTAGTTCCTAAGAAAGCGGGCCTCGATGGAAAAACCCGATGGAGAGTTGTGGTCGATTTCAAAAAACTGAACGACAAAACCATCGGTGATGCGTACCCTCTTACTCGAATAGAGGACATTTTAGACCAGCTCGGTCACTCACGCTATTTTTCCACGCTCGATTTAGCCAGCGGCTACCACCAAGTCTTAGTAGATCCGAAGGATCGCAGTAAGACAGTGTTCAGCACAAATTACGGGCACTATGAGTTCAAACGTATGCCATTTGGTCTGAAGGGAGCACCAGCTATGTTTCAGAGACTCATGAACCATGTCCTAACCGGGTTGCAAGGAATCGAATGCTTTGTTTATCTGGACGACGTTGTCATATATGGGAAAAACCTAGAACACCATAATGACAAACTCCACAACCATAATGACAAACTCCACAACCTTAAGTTGCAACCGGAGAAATGCACGTTCCTCCAGAAGGAAGTAATATACCTGGGACATGTTTGTTCGGAAAAGGGGGCAATGCCAAATCCAGACACGACAGCTAGTGTTAGGGATTTCCCCATTCCCAAAACGGTAAGGCACGTCCAATCGTTTCTAGGCTTGGCGAACTGCTACCGAAAATTTGTTCAACATTTTTCGAAGATAGTACGCCCATTAACAAATTTGTTAAGGAAGGACGTCAAATTCACCTGGTCAGACAAATGCCAAGCATTTGATAAAATAAAGGAGTTATTGGTCTCGCCGACGCTGTTAATCTATCCAGATTTTACCAAACCCTTTAACCTGACCACAGATGCGAGCAACGAAGCACTGGGTGCCGTACTGTCGCAAGGCGAAATCGGTAAGGACCAACCAGTCGCATATGCCAGTCGAACCTTGAATAAGGCGGAAAAGAACTACTCTACAATCGAGAAAGAGTTACTAGCCATTGTTTGGGCGGCTAAGAATTTCCGTTGTTATTTACAAGGGAGAAAATTTAATATATACACGGACCACAAACCGTTAAAAGGAGTATTCAACGTGAAAAACCCCACGTCACGTTTACTAAGGTTCCATCGCAAACTACTAGAGTTCGACTACCAAATCGAGTATAAACCCGGTATATACAACACTAATGCGGATACCTTGAGTCGTACCCACACAACCAAGGTGCAAAGTACTAACACGCGCCCAAGCTAAAAAGTTAAGGGCAAGCGAAGGAACTCAGGATAGTCCAAATGACGATAAGTCCTCTCTTAACGAGAATCCCATTCTGGCCTGCACGGAAAAAGGAATGGAGATAACCAATCCTGAAGACATTCAGTTCCTACTCCGGGAATACCATGATCCTCCTTTGGGTGGACACCAAGGAGTGAGTAAAACGTACCATAAAATACGTAGAAATTTTTGGTGGAAGAACATGATGCGCGTATTAAACAATACATCAAAGTATGTAAAACATGTCAAACCAAGAAAACTTCAACGAACATACGTATGCCCATGGTAATAACCGACATTGCAAAGAGGCCTTTCGACAAAGTACACTTAAATATAGTAGGTCCTCTTGATCGCACTCCAACCGGCAATCAATATATACTTACATTCCAAGACAAGTTGTCGAAGTATATAGATTGCTACGCTCTCCCAGATGCGGAGGCAGAAACGGTGGCCACAGTCTTTTTCGACCAAATAATTGCTCGGTATGGTGTTCCGAAGCAATTGGTCACCGATCAAGGAAGCAATTTCCTAAGCAGTTTGTTTAAAAGCGTGTGCAAACTGCTCCGTATTAAAAATTACCTCAGCGTACCACCCACAATCGAATGGAGCCTTAGAACGAGCCCATCGCCCACTCATAGATTACCTGCGAAGCATTGTGGATGGAAATTCCCAATCATGGTATCAGCACCTGAGAACGGCAACATTCGTATACAACACTAATGTACACGAAGGTACTAAACTTACGCCAATGGACTGTCTATTTGGGTCCCTATAAGGTAGTACAAATAAATAGTCCGGTAAATAGCGTCGTTAAGGTAGGGAGAAGAAATGTTGTGGTGCACAATAATAGACTGAAATCGAATTACAAATAGAGGAAGCAAAAGCCAGACAGACCACGACAAACAAGGGAAGATAATAAATACACAGTGTAGGGATCAACGCTACAGTTAGATACTTTTGTAGCCAAGCTTCATTGCTCTTCTAAGAATGAAGCTATCATTAATTAAGGGGGGAAGGTATTGTTACGGACCTCCCTCGCGCCCAGGTCCCCCTAACATCCACAAATCCCCTTTCGTAAGTTTCCCTTCTCTACCTCTAAAAGGAGAACAACTCGCCAAGTAGCTAATTTGCATAAACTACTTTGTGTAAATTCTACTTGGTAGAGAAAAAATAATAAAACGGCGTTGGCGCCAGATAAAAAATAAAACGTCAACGGCAAATAAACATATATTTGACAATTCGACATAAACAATAAAAAAAACTGACACGCAAGTCGAATTACTCCAACGTGTAAATAAAACACCACCAGGATATCCGCGAGAACAGAAGGAGGAAGCCACTAACACTGAACAGGGGAGCATTATCTTAACGCCCCCCTGCACCCAGTCCCCGAATCCGCCAGCAGCTGACAAGCAGCAACTGCAGCGACCGCTCAACGGTCGACTAAACTCACGTAAGTCCTTCACAAGTTATTATTCATAATTATAACTATATTACTAATATTAAATATATATTAATATTAAATTGTTAATAACTACATAACAACACCTATGCCTATACTCTCCAATATAAGTAAGCAGAGAAAATACTACAAAACAAAGACTTTTCTTTATATTTGCCCTAATTCACGATATTATATATTTCCAAATAGGTTGGACCAGATTGTTCTATGGAAATTCAAAAGCTCATGTACGAGGGTTGCCTTTTATATTTCGGGATTAGAGAACAAAAACAAATATTGATCATCGAAAATCACTTTATTGTTTTTCAAAATATTCCCCATGAAGATCTATACACTTTTGCATGCGTTTGAACCAATTGTCGAAGCACTTTTGCCACTCTGATTGAGGTATCTCCAACACATGCATTCTGAATGCAGCAACCGCTTCTGCAGGTGTCGAAAAACGTTGACCTCTCAGTTTGTTTTTTACGTACGGGAATAAAAAGAAGTCAGGTGCCAAGTCAGGACTATACGGCGGATGACCCATCAAATCGATGTTTTGGGTGCTCAAAAATGCAGTTGTCGCAGCCGATGTGTGAGAGCTCGCATTGTCGTGGTGAAGAGTGATCCGTCTTCGGCGGTTGGTTTTCCTGATTTCTTGGAAGACAACTGGCAAACAAATGGTTGTGTACCACTCAGAATTGACTGTTCTGCGTTGTTCTAGTGGTACAGTTGCGACATGTCCAGTTTTTCCGAAAAAACAGGCGACCATTTGCTTGGATGTGCTTCGTGCGCGAACAACTTTTGTTGGATTTGGCTCATCTTGAAACACCCAGACAGTCGACTGCTGTTTACTTTCGGGCTCATACGCGTAAATCCACGATTCATCACCTGTCACGATGTCATAGACGTGTTTCGAAGCACCGCGACCGTATTTTTTGAGCATTTGTTTCGACCAATTGACACGAGCCTTTTTTTGGGCGATTGACAAATTGTGTGGGATCCAACACGAACAAATTTTTTTGACAGTCAAATGTTTATGCAATATTGAATGTATGCTGGTCCCACTAACGCCTAAGGTTGTCTCAATCTCACGATAGGTCACATGACGATCTTCCAATATCAGTTCGCACACAGCAACAATGGTTTTCGGAACAACAACTGATTTTGGACGACCTTCACGAAATTCATCTTGGAGTGAACTACGACCACGATTGAATTCACCATACCATCGATAAACACTGGTCCTTGATGGAGCTTCATCGCCAAAAATTGAATTAAGTTCATCCATGCACTGTTGCTGAGTTAATCCACGCCGAAAGTTGTAAAAAATAATCGCACGAAAATGTTGACGATTTAATTCCATTTTTGGGCCGAGATGAATCTTGATGTCAAAACGTTCTGAGTGCGTATAACCTCAAAAATGTCCAACTTTACGACAGAGCTGTCAATTGCCGGATTGCAACACTAGGGTTGCCAAATCCCGAAACATAAGTGGCAACCCTCGTACTTACTGATCAAACTCCTAGAGACATATCAATAAAAAATTGTGGTTTCGGCAATTCCAAATAAATATGTGGGTGAATATTTTAATTACCTGAATAAAAAGCCACGATGAAACAAGAGCCAGTCCTCTATTTTGGCCGCTAAATCGATAGTGATAAGCGTAGAATGAAAAGTGATACAAATAGAAGAATCTACAAAGAGAAAAAAATAAAAAATATAATTTATTATATTCCAGCCTATTATTGTCTTTATAATTTATTAAGAGTAAGAGTAAGCATTCAAATAAAGTCAATAGCAAAACATAGCAATAGCATCCGGAAAGTAAATTCTGACAAGTGTCATCTTTCAAAAACACGAATGCCAGATTAAGAGTCGAAACCTCGCCTCCTATTATTTTAATTGTTCTTTTAGCCTACCAAATTAATACACTGAATTTCCACCTCAACAAGATATATCAATGGGGGATTATCTAGCCGAGTAGATTTCAAACTCAGTGCTGTCTCCTGTCGTCAAGAGCGAACGCCAAAGTAAATACACTGTCGATGAACGGCACTTGCATCGACGAACCCAAGGAACTATCAATCCTCGGCACTCGAATTAATTCGACTATTGATTGGAGCGACCACATTTTTGAAGCTGCGAAAAATGCAGCCAAATGCATGGGGTTTCTTAAGAGATGTAAAAAATACCGCGCTCCATCCAACCTCGCCACAAGGCGTATATTCGTCTCAAATGGTGCAAGGCTAATAACCTTGCCCGGAAAAACAAATTTGTATTATTATTATTATTATTTACTGGCCTGTAGGAACCCGGAAGTTCATGACCTCACCGACTCGGCTCCGCCATTGTTCCCTGTCCTGTGCGCTCTCCTTCCACGTTCGATCATCCGATCCGATCTCCTCCAGGTCCAATATAACATTGTCCTCCCATCTCCGTCGCGGCCGTCCTGTCGGTCTCTTCCCCTTTAGTTTAGCGTCAAGAATTCTATGCACGGTTCTATCATCGCCCATTCGCGCTACGTGTCCGGCCCATTTTAATCTTCACGACTTGATCACTCTCACTATTGTAGGTTTGCGGTATAGCTCTTCCATTTCGTGGTTGTTGAGTTTCCTCCATTGTCCTGACTCCTCGTCATATTTACCACCAAATATACCCCTTAAAACTTTATTCTCGAATACGCGGAATTTGTTCTCTTCCCGTTTTGTGAGAGCCCATGTTTCGCACCCGTATAGAGCAATCGGCATGATTATGGTTCTATAGACACGGAGCATTATATTACGGGATAGCAGTTTGGATTTTAATAGTTTACTGGCTGCATGCCAACTAGCGTTGCCGGAATGTAGTCTTTTGTTAATTTCCTTTGACGTTTCGTTTCTGGTCGTCAGTATCGTTCCCAGATATTTAAATTCTTTGACATTTTCAAATATCTTGCCCCTGACGTTTATATGTGTTCTCTGAGGTCCACCTGCTCTCGTCGTAATCATGTATTTCGTTTTGTCTTCGTTTATTTCTAGGCCCACCTCTTCTGCTGCTTGCATGATGATTTCACAGTTTTTACTTATAGTTTCGAGATTATCGCCCACAACGGCGATGTCATCCGCGCACGCGAGCACTTGTGTGAACCCGTTCAGGGATGATCCGGCCGTGTTGTCGTCTTGTACCTTTCTGATAACATACTCGAGGACAAGGTTAAAAAGGCATGGTGAGAGGCCATCCCCTTGTTTTAGTCCGTCCCGGATTTCAAATGGTTCTGAGAGGGGGTTTTCTATTCTAACTCGCCCTTTGTTTTCGTTCGTGCAAATTTGAATGAGGGCGGCATATTTTTTCGGGATCCCTACCTCGACCACAATATGGTAGAGTCTTTGCCTTGCGACTGAGTCGTAGGCTTTTTTGAAGTCCACGAACAGTTGGTGAACCGTCTCTCCGTATTCCAACTTCTTTTCCAGCAGTTGCCTTATTGTGAACATCTGGTCGCTTGTTGACCGGTTCCGACGGAATCCGCATTGGTAGTCTCCCAATATTTCTTCTGCGTACGGTGTGATTCTTGCCAGTATGACATTTGTTAATATTTTGTATGCGATTGGGAGCAATGATATTCCTCTGTAATTTTCGCAGTCAGATCTGTCGCCTTTTTTGAAAATGGGGATGACTATTGAGGTTGTCCATTCTTCCGGAATGACTTCCTTGTCCCATATTATTTTAACCAGTTGGTGAATCTTTCAAGCGGTTGCCCCTCCTCCATGCTTCACAAGCTCTGCTGGTATGCAATCGATTCCGGGGGCCTTGTTGTTTTTCAGTCGATTTATCGCCTCTACAACTTCATCGAAAGAGGGCTCTGGGATCTGGGGCTCGGCTGTATGTACGTCTGGTGCGTTTATTTGTGGTTGATGGGTGCGCACATTGAGCATGTTTTCAAAGCACTGCTTCCATCTTGTCACGATATTTTTTGTTTCTGTCACCAGACAGCCGTTTGTGTCTCGGATTATTTTGGCTCTCCCTCGGTAGCCATTTCTAATTGAATTTATGCCGGCATACACACCTCTGATGTTCTTTGCCCTAGAATTTTCTAGGATTTTTTCGATCCGAGTCTTCTCCCATCCGCGTTTTTTGCGTTTGAAAAGTCTAGTTGTTTCTTTCCGAATTGCCGCGTATCTTACAGCGTTGACTTCATCATATGCTTCTAAGTGGATCATTCTGAGGCGTTTACGTTCTTCGATCTTTGCCCTGCACTGATCGTCAAACCAAGGTTTGGACTTAGTTGTTTTCTTAAATCCTAATACCTCTTGGGCTGTTTGTTTGATTGTGTCTCTGATCGATGCCCATTTAGTGTCCACACTATTGGCTTCCTCTTCCTCACTAGTTCGTCTTGATATTACGCCCTTTTACGTAGGTCTTTTAGTTTATCAATCTCGAACTTTTTGCTCTTCTCCCGTGACTGTCCATGTGGGTTTGCAGCAAGCCGACTTCTAATTTTGCCCATCACTAGAAGGTGATCGGAGTCGCAATCTGCTCCTCTATATGATCTTACGTCAAGGATGTTCGAGTGGTGTCTTTTGTCTATGAGGAAGTGGTCTATTTGGTTACGCGTTACGCCGTCGGGTGATATCCATGTGGCTTTATGGATTTGCTTGTGCTTGAACATCGTGCTCTTCACTACCAGATCTTTTGACGCTGCGAACGTTATAATTCGAATACCATTATCATTTGAAACGTCATGTAGGCTTTCTTTACCTATGGTTGGTTGGAAGATATCTTCCTTTCCAATTTTCGCATTGAGGTCCCAGAGGAGGATTTTAACATCGAATGATGAGATCCCATCAAATACTTCCTCTAGGGTCTCGTAGAATGTGTCCTTCGTTTCTTCGTCGGTAGATTCTGTTGGGGCGTGTACGTTTATAAATACATGATTGTACCATGGACCCTGTATTTTTAGCACCGACATTTGGTCATTAATAATTGCACATCTTTTACATGGGACATAATCTTCTTGCTTATGATGAAGCCAGTCCCGAGGTTATGTGTATCGGTACCTCCACACACCAGTGTAAACCCGTTGGTTTCGATTACTTGATGTGGGCGTCGAACTTCCTGAAGCGCGACGATGTCCATTTTATATTGTTTCGCGTTTTCTACGACCGTCTGTATCGCGCCTGGTTTATATAACGTTCAAACATTCCACGTGCCGACGCGTATATCCCGCTTTTTCAGTTTTTCCCTACGTCTTCTTTTTGCCGAGTCGGTGTTTTCTTGATGATTTTTTCCCTTATGGTAGTGTCGGCTCATCACACCTACGCCTACCGGGTTTTTCGTGGGATTGTTTTTTGTATATTGGTTATTCATTTTTGATCCCACGAGACTTGGGGTTTCAAATAATCCGCCACATCAGAGCCCCGTTTTGATGTGGTAAGGTCTGCTAACTGCTCTGATTCGACCCGGTGTCAGAGAGGCGCCGTTATAATACAGCCGGTATACCCCTGGCTGCAAACCATCCAATGGGTACGGTGACGCGTAACACCCTGGATTAGGAGTGGTAGATCTTTGTGTGTTACTCCTCGCTAGCCTGCCTGACATGGGTGACCCTGCTGGAAGCATATGCTTCCGTCAGCATAGCCTGAGTGACTCATTGTACTTTTAACCCCGTCAAGGTTTCTACCAAGCGGTGGCCGGAAAAACAAATTATTATTGAAAATTTAACAAGCCTCGGGACTTGCTAAATAAGGCCAAGACCAGATACCGGTGGTAGTGCCGATGATGATGATGATATTCGTCCCAAAATGGAGTTCAACTCTCATATCTGGTCAGGCGCATCCAAAACTGTACTACACGTGCTCGATAGAATGCAAAAACGAGCAGTGAAACTTATTGGGAACCCAGCGATCAATTCCGTCGTTAGAACATAGGCGCAACGTATCATCCCTATCTCTTTTCTATAGGTATTATCATGGTCATTGCTCAACTGAACTTGCCCAATGTGTTTCGCCTCCTCAGACATTTTCCCGCGATACCCGTCAATATGTGAAAGTGCCCCAGTTAACATTGAAAGTCAACTTCTGGCGTACAAATAAATATGGAGTCATTCTTTAGCCGAACCACACGAATGTGGAATACTATACCTGATCATGTGTTTCCTCGTCGTTGTAATGTCCAGGCATTTAAGACCAATGTACATCGATGCCTCCGTTCCTTATTCCATCCCTCTCCTTCCGCTCGCACTGTGTTCTGACATTTAAGGATACTCCAAAATCTCCTTTTGTGCGCGGGTTTGTGTAAAAAAAAAAAAAATTTGCCAGCTTACACAATATAGAATCACACCGTACGCAGAAGACATATTGGGAGACTACCAATGTGGATTCCGTAGGAACTGGTAAACGAGCGCCCAAATGTTCATAATAAGGCAACTACTGGAAAAGAAGTGGGAATACGGAGAGACGGTTCACCAACTGTTCGTTGACTTCAAAAAAGCCTACGACTCAGTCGCAAGGCAAAGACTCTACCATATTGTAGTTGAGCTGGGAATCCCGAAAAAAAGATGCCGCCCTCATGCAAATTTGCATGAACGAAAACAAAGGGCGAGTTAGAATAGAAAACCACCTCTCAGAACCATTTGAAATCCGGGACGGACTAAAACAAGGGAATGGCCTCTCACCATGTCTCTTTAACCCTGTCCTCGAGTATGTCATCAGAAAGGTACAAGACGATTTAAATGAGCTTTACTTGAACAACAAAAAACAGGATATTTTGTAATGATTTATCCGGAGACAAATGCGCTCACCTAATCGCTGGGCTACCCTATACATCACTACTCTATTTCTTTGCCCCTAAACCAATAGCTAACGTCAGTGACACCGTGTTGTGAATTGAACCTAAATACAACTACTCGGTTATCTCCGCCAGGTTTTGAAATACATTATTAAACCAACCGAATAGCGGATATAAAAACTCACCCCCGTCTAGAAACTTCCCATTTGGGACCAATGCAGAGTAGTGAAACTTGTGTTAAATGCGGACTCCCCTAAAGCAACTCATAAATTGGTAATTTTTAGTCATATGCTCATGGGATATTAAATTTTCCAACTTTTTATGGAATTAACTTACCATAAATATTCTAGAATCACCAACAAAACCCATGCGACCCGGCATTAGGAAGGAATGCTCTTAGCAACTCCAATCTAATAGAAATACGAGTAATTATTCGAAATATGTAAAACAGTCCTCATACGCTATTCGTAACATTGGTAATTCTGAATTCATCTGTGATGTTGTTTTGACATTCAAGTTATTATTTTACAATTCTCTGCCGATGGTTATTCTTAGCTACGTTCTTGAAAGATAATTTGATCCTTGATGTATTTGTGATTATTTTTGCTGTATCATTGTCCATGGCTAAGTACACCACATGTGCTATTTCACAACGGAAAATAAATTGAGATTTTTCTTATTTCACTGCTTCTTAAATACAAAAGGCGAGCGAAAAGGTACCTCGACAAACGTTACCTTAATTTGTCAGTAAGCGTTGCGCAGTCATAATTACCGAACGTTTCAATTCGACCTGTCTGTCTATTCGTGCTTTTCAATTCTTGTTTTCTTTGTAAATGTATACTAGTAGCATCTTCTTAAAAACACCAAATTATACTTGTAAATCAATTTTATTGGCGTTATTTTCTGTATTTCATCTGGGAATTTTTGTGGGTTGTTTAGGTGTAGAGAATACAATTCTTTATTGCCATGATAAGGACATGCTATCTCAAGCACGTATTTGTGAATGTTCAGTTCCTTCAATGTTAAGGCAACGATATAATGGGAATTTGATTCTGCTGTGCTTTAATTGTAGGCGATTTGTTCAATCCGACATCCTTTCTCACTTAGCACAGTAGTCTCAGGTTGATAAGAAATCAAAGTATATACGACTCGTTTCCGCGGAATGAGCTCTGTTAGTGAGACACCGTCAACGTCCAACTACAATAATAATGGCATCTTACAATATCAAAGGACTCTTTTCACCAATGCAAACGTGAATGTTGCATACCAATATTTACAAACAGTGAAGCCCCATATTCTGACCCCAAACTGAGACTCAGGTTGACTCCTCAACCGACTCGACTGAACCGATAGGATTTACATGCAAGATTTTGTTTTAAAGGCGGAGTATGCATTTTAACTAGGCCTGATTAAACTTTCCAAAAAAAACAGAATTAAAACCTCCGTCACATTCTTACACCTTCCCAAATAACGAACACGTGTAGATCGATCATCCCAAATGATCGCCGATACTCTTCGAACATATTTTACACACGACCGACTGGGCACCATTTAACCATCCAACTATTGAGGTTGTCGTCCTTGGCGATTTTAATACACGTTTGGCGGATTATTTGCCTGTCTATAACTGATGCAGTGTTCCGCCGAACACCGTTTACAGATAAACGCTACACAGCGAAGAGACACTGCCACAAATAAATCAAACACGGAAAAATTTGTTTTCACGAACTGTTTATTGTTTTTACTACAATGTCACGGATTTTTCGTTCCTGTGTTACGTTTTAATCTACTTACTTGTACATATCATTACAAATGAAAAATATATTTAATTTAATTCTGGATTACCACCGTTACTATTGACACACGAATCTCGCACAACTCACGACTCACATTACTCGAATTTTCGTTTCTCGCATCGCCGATACCTCCTCGATGGGGTTCCCTAACGTCTCGTCTCTGGACGGATGCTCCTAAGTCGACTCCTCGATAAAGACTTGTCGTCTCGTTGACGATCAAAATTAGACTGCCTCTGCACTACCCACTAAATATCCTGATACAGATCGTCTCTGTATCTGTACAGAAAAATTTTCCTATTCGATCTGCTAACAGAATTCCCGAATCTCTGTTAGCAGCATGTTATTTCCTCCCAGGGGTAATTTCTATATTTCTGAAAGGAGAAACCCGCTCATCATTAAACATCATTATCACCATCCGTGGTGGTGATCGAAATTCATTTCCACGGCCTTCTGTTTGCACAGAACATCTGGCGCCCAGACCGGAGATATTCGGTGATGGTTTGGACGTACAGTCCGTGGGTCTTCTTTGACTTGTAGTTACAAATCGAAATCCATTAGATCTTTCTAATGGTGTGAAATTCAAAAAGGATTAGAGTAGTTCCTTTTGTTGGTTTTATGCTCATAAATATTCCCGAATTATCTCGTTGAGATAATTACGGTTGCCTAGAATTTGGCAGCGGATAAGCGATATGCTTTATTGTATGAGGTTGCCGTTTCCTTTGTTTGCACGACGGATTTGGGTGGTCTTTATGGTAGGTTATCCGCACGTGCATCCGTTGGTCGGCTAATTTACCGACGATAGCGATTCCTTGTAACATCGTGCAGATGTTCAGGATTTTCGACTTTTCAGTGCTGGAGTGCGACGCATTTCAGTCTTTGGGATAAGATGAATGGATGTTTTAACCTTTGTTTCAGGTATGATGAACTATGGTTGTTGAGCTTGACATTAAAGCTTTGGGGACGTTCAGTTCCTTGCTTTTTGGTGTCGGGCTCAACGTTGGCTGTGCGTTGCAGGCCCTATGGTGGGGCTTTGGGACACGCGTCTGTGGGCACGTGCAACGTTCTCAGGTAAGTAAGTCCCTTGAAAGTAGGAACCTTACCTACGCGGGCTTGTGCGTTCGTAGAACGCTACTTACGCAACTCCAACTTGTTAGTACATTCTAACAGAACAGAAGAAGTTGCCGAAACGTTTAACAGCAATTTGACTCAATTTTTTTTAAATGTACTACTCTCAGAAGAGGCGAACCTATAGCACGCCGAGATGCCATTATATTATTGTTTGAGTTGCAGATTGTAATGTGTCGGAAACACTCCACAGCTTCCCCGTTCTGTATCGGAACGAGTTATGGTACTAAAATGTGCGTTTCGTCGGGAGACCGGATTGTCTTGTGGAGCGCATATAAACTGAATTTCCCGGAATAATACCATGGATTTACGAGGAACAGCTACCGTGATAATACCTGCAGAGCAAAGGTCCACTGCGCGCCTTCGATGTGACAGCGACTGCAGTCCTGATGTCAGCACTGTGTCCTCTATCTGGCGGATCGCCCGTCTCTGTATGCTCTCAAGTAGTTTGAGAGTATGCTCAGAAGCAGAGCTCCAAACATGGTAACAATATTCGAGCGCGGGTCTAATTTGGGATTTACAGAGGAAAAAAAATTGAGCCAGAGTAAAATAGGTTTCGACTCTAAGAAGATAACTCCACTTTCTATAGGCGAACCTGGCGATGTACAATGCGTACGCATGCCACGATATATTCCCACAAACTGTCACGCCGAGCAATTTATGCTTTCCTTCGATTCAAGGGCTTGACCATTCATCATCAACTGTGAAACCGCCGATTCGTTTTTCCTTGTGAATGTTGTATATTGCGTCTTCTTTGCATTGAAGTCGACGAGATTGAACTTTCCCCACTGCAGGACCTTCTCTAGATCCCGATTCTGTGAGTCGATCTGGCTACATCTCATTTGGTGCGACATTGGTGCACTAATCGGTCACTTGAAAAAGAGGAAATAAGCGTACTATCATCCGCAAAACTGAACACTTTGTTATCCGTCGACTCCAACAAATCATTCATATGAACCAAAAATAAGGTTGGAGCCAAAATAGAACTTTGAGGCCGTCTACAACAACCCGGCTCGATCGATTTTCGATGAAGCTCTTCGTCCAGTCGCATTGCTGCCGGTAAAGTGCATATAAACGAAGTTTGCTCAGCAATGCCCCGTGTTAGACGTGATCAAAGGCCTTGGAGAATTTCAATGCGACCGCCCCTGACCCACCATGCCCCTCAATCGCAGATGTATATATCGGTTATAAGGATCAAAGGTATCCCATGGACCGTCTGCCACGGAATCCGTATTGGCGATCATTCGGAATTCCGTTGCACTTCAAATACTTAATTAACTCGGTAGTGATGACGTTTTCCATGCTATCGGCCGGTAATTTTGTTGGACACTTTTTCCCCTTCTTTGGTATTAGCTGAACTCGAGCCACCTTCCAGCAGGTAGGCAATGTCCTCCGCCCATCGTCTGGGCCGGTTGCCTTTCTACAGCCCAGTCAACGCAAAATGTCTTAAATAGTACGCGGACGGAACCTCACATCCCTCATCGAAGACCGTACCGGCCGGATTACAGGTGGCTCCAAAAGACCAGCATCGGGGTTTAAATTCGCGGAAAATAAATTCGCGAGCACATTAGCCTTATCTTTTGAATTTGTGACTAGAGTCCCGCTGCCCGTCACTAACGGAGAAGAGGAGGGGAAGTGAGGTTACTGCTGGCAGTCCTTGCCATTGGCCAGAAGGGGGCGACTCAGTTAGGAAATTAAGGAGTTTATTGGCCACTCTGTCGTTGCAGGCCTTCTTCGCGGTATCAATCGCCTGGTTGCACGCGTTTTTGATTCTAACAAAATTTGTTCTGTTAACCTCGGTGGGATTGGAGCGCCATTGTTTAAAAACTATTATTTTCCGCTGTAATCTGCTTGCATTTTTTATCAAACCAAGGTTTATGAGATGAATTTCTTTTCATAGAATGCCGAATGTAAATCTCCATCCCGAGCAGAATAGTCTCCGTGACCGGCATGCGTTGACAGAAGGATGCGAAGAAATCTCACAAATCGTTTCAGCCGGCAGCCCCGTACCTCAATTCATGGCAAAGCTGCTAAGGTCGGTTATGCGTTCGAAATGCAAGCGACTGCGCGACCGATACCAACCAGTGATGTGAGTTTCCCCGTGGCGTAGTCGTTTCCAAGGTATAAATGCCCAGCTCGGTTGTTAGAAACAGATCTGTGGGGGTACGGGGTCGTGGCACCGACATGGGCGCAGGGTTCTACCTCGTCCTCACAAAAGTATCCTGTCGACCACTAAAAGAAATCTGTTCACCAGCAAGGGGGTACATAACACAGCACAGCGAATAAAACACACGGAATTGATACTATAGGTTGATGGTTTTTATTATTTTCTTTATTTAACATTAATTGTGCACTGGTTATAATGTAGAAATTGGTTTAAGAAACGAATACGAATACGAAACTAGGAAACGGTTTTAAAATATAAATTGCAATGCTGCTGAGAATAAAGGATCACTCGACTGTTGTTAACGCGCGTAGAAAATCGCGTGTGTAAACATACCGTACCGTATGCACGGCACGGCGAAGGGGTAGACGAACCGACCGACTCCCGTGGTGGGTGTAATGAGACTCAACGATATTCATTCGTTGTCAAAGGAAATTCGGCCAGTGAAACTGGCTCTCTTAATTAAGGGGTGTATTTTCCGATTCCAAGAGAGACTCGTAAAGTCTCTCTTTGGGGTAACGAAACAGATCTCATACAGAAGATCGTCACGGTACACATGCATATGTGTACTTTGGTTCTTTTATGGATCAAAGCCATGGGAACGAATCTAAAACAAGGAACGGGACAATGTGCATCAATGAGATGTGTTCGGCTAACAAACAAGCCGAATCTCATTGGATGCTAATTGGGTTTGTGTTTGCTTACGTGAGAAGGTCACTGGTAAACGGATCCAGGAATATGTAGGACAAAGGGAATTTATGATCTGAGAGTTCAACTGAGTAAACAAGTTGTAACTCATTAGATGGGAGAAGCATTTGCGATACTTCAAACGATATAGATTGTTTATCGTATATCGCCAGAATGCCTGCGGAAGAACAGCGTTCTTTTGTTTGCACATGGTGCGAGTTGGGTAAATTGGCTTCAGCGTCGATTGCGCTAATTATATGCAGCTGTTTGGGTTGTTTATTGTTAGGAGAAAAGGCCGCCAGCCAATGTGTATGAAAAGGGATTTGTTGTACACATGTTGAGGCTGGGATTAGCCAACTCAAGGGTAAGGTTCCCTGATTATGCGGTTGTATTATATATGAACCGATGAATTTTCTTTCAGGGAATTTATGATAAGCTTGGAGAGAATTTTTATAGGGCATTTTAAATGCGAAGTTATGCATGCAGGTAAGAATTCTCTTCTAGGGGATCTTAGCTAAATGAACCTGATCGATTTGATGCGTGAAGCATTTAAGGTGCTAATGCGATTGCATTAGCGAAAGCTTATGCAGACTGGGTTGTAAGGATGGGGGTTCTTTAGGTATGTAGTCAGTGGGGTTTGGCAGAACCACCGCAGATCCAGGGCCAAAATACGTCGATCATCCGGGATTTGTGTAGGTTCCTCCACGAGTTAATTAAAGAGCTAACGTCTCCGCCAGCCTCCCAGCCTGGTCGGTTCTGCTAGAATGTACCAACAAGCCGAAGTTATGTAGGTTAAAGTCGCCAAGAATGACAATCTCAGAATCTGGGTAGTTGATATGTATCCAGTCGACGATACGTGAAATATGATCGAAAAAGTCGTTAGTTGATCATCATTCGGGAAGCGGTAGAGACAACAAAGAAATTTAACAGAATTCAGCATGATTTTCATCCAAATGATTGCCAAGTTATTGGGTTCTAATGCTTCTTCCTTTTCACAAGCTAAATCGGATCGAATGAAGACGCAGACTCCACCCTTAAAACGAAATCTCGAATGGAAGTGTATCAGGGCAACAAAGATAATTCGAGTCAGTTGACGAGTCGAAATGGACCTCGGTTAGGACTAAAATATCAGGTTTCACTGTGTGCAAATATTGGTGGACGATGCTTACATTCGTATTGGTGAAACCGATGCTCCTGATGTTATAAAATTCCATTACTAACTGAACGTTAACAGCGATTACGCGATGACAAGTGGTCCACAATTCAGTTACTTATCAAAAAATGTTAATGATGTTCCTCCTAACATAGTGGAAATTCTTCTGGTGGAAATTCTTTTATATAAAATAATTATACAGAAATATATTTGTATAAGAGTTATCCTTGAGTTGGTAAACTGAAGCGTAAATACACTTTCATTTAAATCAAAAACCAAAAGAGAACGACTTGCGTCAATGGGCCGTGACCCTAAGCATAATTCAATTTCATCGTCGAAGACTAGGTCCGGCCCGCCAGTCGCTCGTGCATGATTCAGTAGGTAAGTTTGAAAGTATGAGGGAGTTCAGAGGATTAGGTAAAAAGAAGTGTTTACCGCTTTAGTCAATACACAAAAAACAATCTCACGATAAACCCGGTAGGCGTAGGTGTGATGAGCCGACACTACCATAACGGAACAAATCATCAAGAAAACACCGACTCGGCAAAAACAAGACATAGGGAAAAACGGAAAAAGTGGGATATACGCGTCGGCACGTGGAATGTTCGAACGTTATATAAACCTGGCGCGATACAGACGGTCGTAGAAAACGCGAAACAATATAAAATGGACATCGTCGCGCTTCAGGAAGTTCGACTTCCACATCGAGTAATCGAAACCAACGGATTTACACTGGTGTGTGGAGGTACCGATACACATAACCTCGGAACCGGCTTCATCATAAGCAAGAAGATTACGCCCCATGTAAATGATGTGAAATTCATTAACGACCGAATGTCGGTGCTAAAAATACAGGGTCAATGGTACAATCATGTACTTATAAACGTACACGCCCTAACAAAATCTACCGACGAAGAAACGAAGGACACGTTCTACGAGACCCTAGAAGAAGTATTTGATGGGATCTCATCATCCGATGTTAAAATGCTGTTATATAAATGTTCAAGGGCCAGTGTTATATAAATTGTAAAAGGGCGTTATATAAATGGGGGTTGTGTTGTTTGAAAGACTTTACGTTGGTTGGATGTTGGTCTTATCTCTTCGCAGTATTATATTCTTGGCTGGTGTTACGGTTGGTGTAAGTATTAAAAATCTGACTGCGCCACTGTAACAGAAGTGCCGAGTGGTAGCCGGGGTCCCAACGCCCTGTACGCCCGGTGAAATACCACCCCATCAAGCTTTGGGCTCCGTGAAATGGTAGGGAGAAATCCCTGGCCATCTTTCGGAGCTTGGCTGATGGACCGGTTCGAGAAAAGGTTGGTTAGGTGGTAGTCGGTCTCAAGGTGAGATACCACCCCGTCACGCTGTACATTCCGCGATATCGCCGAGAGAAATCTTCGACGGTGTTTCGGATGTGTGGCTGATGGCCCGGACTGACACGGGGAGTCAGTCATGATGGTGTCTTCTGATATAAAGAATTCCGGAGGTAAACTAATCTCCCATTCGGATCTCCGGGGAGGACTATGTCAGGGGGAACATCATGCAGATATCATGATAAATATTGGAACTTTGAGAGGTTCGTCATCGCATAACCGGGCTAGCTCTCGAGGCTCGGCCCACGCTCGACTGGTGACGGCATTTTGTAACATCAGGGGCATCGGTTTCACCAATACTAATGTAAACGCCGTCCACCAATATTTGCAAACAACGAAACCTGATATACTTGCCCTAACTGAGACCCAGGTCGATTCGTCAACTGATTCGACATACCTTCGTTGCTCAGGATACGACTTACATTCGAGATTCCGTTTTAAGGGCGGAGTCTGCGTCTTCGCACTGTCCGATCTGGCTTGCCAGAGGATGGAGGCGTTGGAGCCCAATAATATGGACATCATATGGTTGAGGGTCGTGTTGAGGAATTCCGTTAAATTTCTTTGTTGTCTTTACCGCTCCCCGAATGACGATCGACCGGCGACATTTTTCGAACATCTTTCATATACCGTCGACTGGATACAGATCAACTACCCAGCTTCTGAAATTATTGTCCTTGGCGATTTTAATGTGCACAATTCCGACTGGTTGTTACATTCTAACAGAACGGACGAAGCTGGGAGGTTGGCGGAGATGTTTACTGTAAGCCACAACTTGGCTCAACTCGTGGGGGAGCCAACGCGAGTACCGGATGACCGAGGCGATCATGCGAACACCCTGGATCTGTTTTTGACATCCGAACCGAGTATTTATACCGTAGAGGTTTCTGCGCCACTGGGAAACTCAGATCACTGCTTGGTATCTGTCGCGCAAGCACTTGCATATCAAGCGAATAACCGGCCTAGGCAGCTTCGCCATGTATGGAAGTATGGGGCTGCTAACTGGGACGATATGCGAGATTTCTTCGCATCCTTTCCATGGTCGAAGGTGTGCTTCGGAAACTCTGATGTTAACGCTTGCGCGGAGTCGGTATCACAGATTATTCTTCTGGGCATGGAGATGTATATTCCACATTCCATCAAAACGAAGTGCACCTGATAAACCATGGTTTGACAAAAAATGCGAGCAGATTACAGCGGCAAAAAATAGAGCTTTTTAGCAATGGCGCTCCAATCCCACCGAAGTTAACAAAACGAATTTTGTTAGAATCAGAAACGCGCGCAACCAGGCGATTGATACCGCGAAGAAGGCTCACAACGACAGGGTGATCAAAAAGTTCCTTCGGTGCCCAACTGGTTCGCGCTCCTTCTGGTCAATGGCAAAAGCTGTCAGCGGTACCTTCGCAGTTAATTCGGGGGTGCCCCTAGGTTCTATTTTAGCTCCAACCTTGTTCTTGCTTCACATAAATGATTTGTTGGAGACAACGGATAACAAAGTGTTCAGTTTTGCGGATGATAGTACGCTTGTTTCCTCCTTTTCGAGTGATCGGCCGATTGGTGCATCTACGTCGCACCAGCTGAGATGTAGACAGATCGACTCTCTGAACCAGGATCTAGATAAAGTCCTGCAGTGGGGAAAGGCCAATTTTGTCGACTTCAACGCAACGAAGACCCAGTATACAACATTCACAAAGAAAACTGGATCATCGGTTCCACAGCTGATGATGAGTGGCCGGGCCCTCGAGGCTGGGGAAAGTTTGAAATTGCTCGGCGTCACGGTCTGTGGGAATGTATCATGGCATAAACACGTATCGGGTATCGCCAGATCAGCCTCAGGAAAACGGAGTTATATTTTTAGAGCTAAGAAATACTTTACTCCGGCCCAACTTCTTCTCCTATATAAATCTCAAATTAGACCCGCGCTCGAATATTGCTCTCATGTTTGGAGCTCGGCTCCTAAACATACCCTCGACCTACTTGAAAGCGTACAAAGACGAGCGATCCGCCTGATCGGGGACTCGGCGCTGACGTCGGGACTACAGTCGCTATCACATCGAAAGCGCGTGGCCGACCTCTGTCTGTTTTACAGATATTATCACGGGTGCTGTTCTTCGGAGATTCTTGGCATTGTTCCACGCAATTCGGTCTATATGAGCTCCACAAGACAATACGACGGATCGCACCCGTTTGTGGTTCATCTCCCGACAGCGCGAACATCCCTATATCAGAACTCGTTCCGTTACAGGGCGGGGAAGCTGTGGAACTCCCTTCCCACGCGAGTGTTTTCGGAGCGTTACAACCTGCAACTGTTCAAAAAGAACTGCAACAGTTATTTGATGGCATCTCGGGGCGCCCACTCGACGCTATAGGTTCGCCTCTCCCGAGAGAAGTCTAATAAAAAAAAAGAAAGGTGGTTCTGTAACAGAAACTGTGGGTGTATATAAATATATATGTAGAAGGTTGGAACTTCAAATTATATGCAGTCGCCGATGGTAAGGCGCAAAACAAAATACAGAGCGCGCGGCTGTGCCAATCATAAACGGGTGCCGTGGTGATCAATTTAGTGCATTTAGTAGTTAAATTGTTTAATTTAAGGGCCGAATACTAGGTGTTCCAAGTGCAAAAGCTGTTAAAACTGGGTGAAAATGAAAAGGGGGAGGGGCTCCGCCAATTGTTCCCGTTGTATTCGGAACAATACTGTAGATATGCGGTTGTTTCACTTTAGCGGTACCTGGGCACTGATATTCGGTGCTTGCCAAGTACGGAGTGCCGTTGCCCAACTCCAAAGATAGCGCAATTGGATTTTTACACCTTCTGTGTTTCACTGAATAATACTTGTATAATCTTCACATACCTGTTGCAACTGGATGGTTGTTTGTTCTATGGTTGCCTCAATGATACCTGGAAGGTGCGCAAACCTCGGGCGTCCAATAATGTCCGTAGAGGTAAAAGAAACCCAACACCTCGTTATCTTCTCCTGTCTATATATATTTATTCAATCTCGCCAAAATTCAACTGGGTAGAACACGATCATTCAATGACTTGGGCCGCAGGAACTCCTCTCCTGCTTTCACGCCGAGTATTTTAATTTCTCTGCGTTACACGAACATGACAAAATTAACACCGATAGACTTGTACGGTAAAACCACGACACGGACTTAAAACAATAATTAATTACGCACGTTTTCTTTTGATGTTTTTATAACACAACCGAAAGACACGTTAACCTTTTTTTCTTTCTTAACATTTTACGTTACTCTTCTCTGGCCGTTGGTAACAGATCACAGCATACTTCCACCTATGGCGGTTCGTCTGACTTCTCTTCTCGGCGGCTAGTTAAAGACTCTTCTCGTTCGCCTTTTTCGCTCCCACTCGAACACAATCCCGCCTCGACGACGGCTAATCGTCGAAACTAACCGAAGACACCCTCGCCGAAACGGACTGGGTTTACACACCCGTCGCCTTCAACCCTAACCACAACTCAGCCACATTCAATCCATTCGATTGTTATATATTTTTGGTATTGTGTTTATTTATTACACATGAACTACTTGAGTATGTTTTTGTGTAGCGAGTTTGTGTTTCGTCGAAACAAGGGCGACAGACGGGTTACTTACGTAACAATCCTCCTCGAGGACCTCAATGCGAAAAATGGAAAGGCAGATATCTTCCAACCAACTATAGGTACAGAAAGTCTACACGACGTTTCAAATGATAATGGAACTCGAATTATCACGTTCGCAGCGTCAAAAGATTTGTTAGTGAAAAACACGATGTTCAAGCACAAGCAAATTCATGAAACCATATGAATATCACCCGACGGCGTAGCTCGTAACCAAATAGACCACCTCCTCACAGACAAAAGACACGACTCGAATATCCTTGACGTAAGATCATAAAGAAGAACAGGTTGCGACTCCGATCAAATTCTAGTGATGGGCAAAATCAGGAGTCGCCTCGCAACAATCCCACATGGGCAGTAACGGGAGACGAGCAAAAATGTCGACACTGATAAACTGAAAGACTTGCGCAAAAGGGCTGAATATCAAGACGAACTAACGAATAGATTTAGCATTCTAGAGAATGGAAACAGTGAGGAAGAGGAAGCTAATAGTGTGGACACTAAATGGACATCGATCAGAGACACAATCAAACTAACAGCCCAAAAGGTATTAGGATTTAAGAAAACAATTAAGTCCAAACCTTGGTTTGACGATGAGTGCAAGGCAAAGATCGAAGAACGTAAACGCCTCAGAACGATCCACTTAGAAAGATATGACGAAGACAACGCAGAAAGATACGCGACAATTCGGAAATACACAATGTGACTTTTCAATCGCAAAAAACGCGAATGGGAGAAGGCTCGAATCGAAAAAATCGTAGAAAATACCAGAGCAGAGAAGATCAGAGGTCTGTATGCCGACATAAACTCAATTAGAAATGGCTACCGAGTGAGAGCCAAAATAATTCGAGACGTAAACGGCTGTCTGGTCGCAGAAACTAACAATATCGTGACAAGATGGAAGCAGTACTTTGAAAACTTGCTCAATGTGCGCGCCCATCAACCACAAATAAACGCTCCAGACGTACATGCAGCTGAGCCTCAGATCCCAGAGTCCTCTTTCAACGAAGTTGTAGAGGCAATAAATCGAGTGAAAAACAACAAGGCTCACGGAGTCGACTGCATACCGGCAGAGCTTGTGAAGCATGGAGGAGAAGCAACCACTCGAAAGATCCACCAGCTAATCCAAACAATATAGGATAAGGAAGTCACCATTTTCAAAAAAGGCGACAGATCTGACTGCGAAAATTACAGAGGAATATCATTACTCCCAACCGCATACAAAATATTAACAAATGTTATTCTGGCAAGAATCACACCGTACGCAGAAGAAATACTGGGAGACTACCAATGTGGATTCTGTAAGAACCGGTCAACAAGCGATCAAATGTTCACAATAAGACAACTGCTGGAAAAGAAGTGGGAATACAGAGTGACGGTTCACCAACTGTTCGTTGACTTCAAAAAAGCCTACGACTCAGTCGCAAGGCAAAGACTCTACCATATTGTAGTTGAGCTGGGAGTCCCGAAAAAATATGCCGCTCTCATTCAAATTTGCATGAACGAAAACAAAGGGCGAGTTAGAATAGAAAACCACCTCTCAGAACCATTTGAAATCCGGGACGGACTAAAGCAGGGAGATGGTCTATCACCGTGTCTTTTTAACCTTATGCTCGAATATGTCATCAGAAAGGTACAAGACGATAACATGTCCGGATCATCCCTGAACGGGGTCACACAAGTGCTCGCATATGCGAATGACATCGCCCTTCTGGGCGATAATCTAGAAACTGTTAGTAAAAACTGTGAAATCATCATGCAAGCGGCAGAAGAGATGGGCCTTGAAATAAATAAATGAAGACAAAATAAAATACATGATCACGGCGAGAGCAGGTGGACCTCAGGGAACACATATAAACGTCAGAGGCAAGATATTTAAAAAAAATTAAAGAATTTAAATATCTGGGAACAATACTGACGGCCAGTAACGAAATGTCGAAGGAAATTAACAAAAGACTACACTCCGGCAACGCTAGTTGGCATGCAGTCAGTAAACTTCTGAAATCCAAACTGCTATCGCGTAATATAAAACTCCGTGCTTATAGAACCATAATTATGTCGATTGTTCTATACAGATGCGAAAGATGGGCTCTCACAAAACGGGAAGAAAACAAATTCCGCGTATTCGAGAATAAAGTTTTGAGGGGCATCTTTGGAGGTAAATATGACGAGGAGTCAGGACAATGGAGGAAACTCCACAACCACGAACTGGAAGAGCTATATCGCAAACCTACAATAGTGAGAATAATCAAATCGCGAAGATTAAGATGGGCCGACCATGTGGCGCGAATGGGCAACGATAGGACCGTGTGTAGAATTCTTGACGGTAGACCAACGGGAAAGAGACCGGCAGGACGCCGGCGACGGAGATGGGGGGACAATGTTAGGTTTGACCTTGAGGAGGTCGGATCGAATGGTCAAGCGTGGGAGGAGAGTGCACAGGACAGGGAACGATGGTCGAGTCGGTGAGGTCATGAACTTCCGGGTTCCTACAGGCCAATAAATAAGAAAATATTACCGCTTTAGTATTATAATAAAAATAGTACAACAATAAATTGTGTGTTTGGTATTATTATTGTAACAACGCCAACAGCTGTGGAGTCATCATATTAACGGGTGGTGGAATCAAATGATGCTGCACGATAAGAGTAAAAAATTAAATGGTGCCTGTTATCAGTACATCCATGTGAAGGACTAACAGGAAACAGGGATTTGAATTTTAAAAATATGTGTATTTGATTTTGGTTGTTGTTTATCCAAATTTCCTTCTGAAAATATTGATTTGATTAGAGTTCCGAGCCCACAATCATGGATAAGCAAAGAGCCCTTAGACCAATCCAACAGAAGAGAGAATCATCATCATCATCGGCACTACAGTCGGGATCAGATCTTGACCTTATTTAGCCAGTCTCTCCACCGGAGAAGAGAGAATAGGAACCTTAAAAACCTGTGGAACCGAATGATGGAACACACGGAAAACACATACAACGACAAAATCATAGCCCGGAAATCTGTAAACAGATTAAACCCACAGAAGACAAGCACCCAAAAAAGTCACGAGAACAAGGTTAACATGAAATCTTAAAGAATAATTAAAGTTTTATTTCACTCACCTTAACCAATGTCTTTTCGTTATGCTCGTATGGCAACATATAGCGTCGTACTGATCAGCAATCCAGACGATTAAAATTATATAAAACGCAGTCGTAGTATCATTGAAAAACTCGGACATAATAGCTTCCATTCCTGCAAGAAGATAACAACTCTGTGAATACTAATGTTTAAACTTGTTACAATGTCCGACTTATTTGAAGTCAGCAAATAATGTGAATGGCATCATTAGAAGGAATTTACTTAAGTGTCGGGGTTTTTATACTTACCAACTTGAAGTTGGGAGTTTTGTGCGTACATTTGACAATTCTTTCTGAATGAGAGGTGCTAGGTCCACAATGTCAATCAGAAATGGAAACTTAGCTCACTTTAAAAATAGTCATTAGTACTGCTGACTTCACCTTAGCCAGAATTTGTATGACGAACGCAACAGCGAGTGCAAGTTAACTACCTGAAGAAAGCTATTGCGAAGCAACCTTAAATGTCGAAACACTGCGAGCAGAAGAGGAAGAGAATAAGGCGATGGAGTATGGATGTAATTGGAATGTAGAGACAGAATGCATCTACCAATTTCAGTTGAGCGCATAATACAGACAAGAAATACGCTCCAGTAGGGGTTTTGAATGACCTCCACCTCGATTCCTAATGGGTTTCACTGCTCGTTTTTATATCCTATCGACCATGTGCAGGACTGTTTCAAAAATTTGGGACTTATGTACGCCCTGTAAACGGGTGGACAAGGGGAATATCTTACATCTCCCAAGAAGTCCCACACATTTAGCCGCATTTCTCTTAGCTTAAAATATTAGTTTAGGGAAAAGTAAATCGATTATTTTTGCGCCAGATGGCTATGGTCTTAGATATATCCTGAAGAGTACTGACCAAACAAATTCAGACCTGTGCTTGTTGGAAAAATAACATTCCATGTTAAAAAAATCCTTGACAGTTTTGTGATTGCTCGATTCAGTTACTTGTTATTACTATACTATTTATTGGCCTGTAGGTACCCGGAAGTTCATGGACTTCTGGCGTTTTTAACAGATACACACCCAATAGACAAGCAATAGTGAAGAACACCGAACGTAAATCGAAGAAAATGCGTCAGAGCCGTATCATCATCATCGGCACTACAACCGGGAACCGGTCTTGGCCTTATTTAGCAAGTCCTGAGGCTTGTTAAATTTTCCATAATGATTTATTTTTTCTGGGCAAGGTCATTAGTCTTGCGCCAGAGGCTCCCCGACGGGGAATCGAACCCCGGTCTCCCGGGTGACAGGCGGGTATACAAACCACTATACTATCGAGGAGCCCAAGAGTCAGAGCCGTATACCGTATACGAATCACACGTTCTTCACTATCGTCGCAAACGCTATAACCTCACCGACCTGACTCCGCCATCGTTCCCTGTCCTGTGCACTCTCCTTCCACGCTTGACCAACCGATCCGATCTCCTCAAGATCAAACCTAACATTGTCTTCCCATCTACGCCGCGGCCTTCCTACCGGTTTCATTCTTGTTGGTCTACCGTCAAGAATTCTACCCACGGTCCTATCGTTGCCCATTCGCGCCACATGTCCGGCCCATTTTCATCTTCGCGACCTGATTACTGACACTATTGTAGGTTTGCGGTATAGCTCTTCCAATTCGTGGCTGTGGAGTTTCCTCCATTGTCTTGCCTCCTCGTCATAATACCCTCCAAAGATACCCCTTAAAATTTTATTCTCGAATACGCGGAATTTGTTTTCTTCCTGTTTTGTGAGAGCCCATGTTTCGCATTCGTATAGAGCAATCGGCATGATTATGGTTCTATAGACACGGAGCTTTATGTTACGTAACAGCTGAAACACTATTTTGGGAGGTAAATTGGTCGTATTTTTCCTCAATAATGATGTTAACTCTATAGCGGACACATTGGCAGACACGACTGTGCCCACAAAGGGTAAAGAGTATCAAACCCAAGAATAAATATGTGGTTCGATTCCGGGTGCAGAGAAGCCATTAAGGCTAAAGAGTTGAGCTTCCGGTTGTATAAATCAAACAATACTAAAGAAAATCGGAAAAGATTTAAAAGAGCTAGAAATAACTGCAATGCAAATAATTCAATGGGCAAAGTTTTTGGGTAACCAGAAAGTGAGACAAAAAATACTACACTCTCCCACAGATAGTAGAAACTTCTGGGGATTTATGAAAAACATCCAAAACTCGATCTTCTCATCCATTTCTTTGCTAATAGTCGATGGCAGACCAGTGCCATAGAGAAAACGAATCTACTTGCTGCACATTTTGCAGCCAACTCAACGCTGCCTGATACCACATCAGTTCCGCATCAAGTTGAGAATAAGGAGCACACCATGAGCCAGATTCACTTCCGAACGCGTACTGTTGCCCACGCACTCAAGGAGCTAAACGCAAACTAATCAGCTGGCCGAGTGACTGTTACATATATAACAAATGTTAATTATCGCCTCCCCTTTTAGTCAGTTCATTTTTATAAGGGGGAAGAAATGTTTCATAATTAACAAGTGCTAATTATCACCCGCCTCCTTTAAGTCATTAAGAACCATACCGCTAGTCGTATCCTTATCCCAAGGAACACACATCACATTCCTAAAAACAACATTTTCCTACATGCAATAGCACATGATTAAAATCACATTCCCTTACAACACAAAATACAATCCCAACATTGATAATTGTGGTCAAAACCTTCCATCGTATTTTACATACAAAAACTTTCCACTCTTCATCCATAAATTCGCACGTGTCGTCATTCCTACACAAATAGGAATTACAAAATACTCTAAACGAGCACCCCAATATCATATTACACACATTCCTAACAGTTCACCATAAACCCAAAACCATTTACCCCTATTTTCACCGTTATCTTAACGATTTTGTTACTTGATGTTGAATTTTGCGAACTACAACCCCAAATTCAACGAATCGATGGACGGTAAAGTGAGGGTAAATCGAATCCTAATATAAAAATGTTCACGAATTAAGGAAGAGGCGAGTTGTAGTTTTGGCAGTCAAGAGAGAAGCGTGTGGGTTGAAGCGTAAAGTGGTAGCGTTTAAGAAACAATTAGTGCGATGGATATTATTAGAAATAAACTTTAGTGAATAGAATAACTAACTTTTGTGAATAAAATAACTAAACTATTATGAATAAATCAACTTTCATCTGTAGGTAATTGTGTGCAATTAAGGAGTGTAGCACGCGAGTGTCTTGGACCTGGGCGGGCATATTATTTTGGTTATAATCACCACTGCCCTGATGAAGCACTGATACCCCAGGTCCTTCGGTTGTAGACCCGCTTGGTCGTTGAAATCGCTGTGGTAGTGTGTAGAATACAAGTGGGTTTCTCACAGGTTGGGGGCGTTTAACGGAGTGGGGTTGACTTATGAAAGTCCGTGTAGTGTCACCTGACCTACTATAATCCTCCCCAGCTATCCGAGACGCCGTCGTTCACAGGCTGATGTTGCCCGCTAAACGACTCCTGTGCGTTTAAGAGTAATTTCCCATAAGTCTGTGTTCCACACAACGCCTAACCTCCTCTAACACTCACCCTTTTGGGGGCCATCGGCTTTATATTTTACGTCCGTTTAGGACGATGGTTTGAATCAGACCCCTTGATAGAATGTCCAAACCAGACGACGTTCATACACACATACCCTTATCTCTCTTTCGATCGTGCAGACCGAAAGATGCATCCATTGTTTACACCAATAGATATTTTTTGATACACATGAGGTATGCTTCGCAGTACATTTCCTGAAAATCATAAACATTGAAAATGTTTATGATCTGCAAGACCTGATTGTGTGGATGCGTGTATACGATTTAGAATCTTGTATTTACAGAAGTGTTCATTTATGGTCAACGATGATATTTTGTATACCTTATTGCTTCGTTACCATGGAATTGTTCTTTGTTTTGAGTAGCACATTATTTTTTTTTTTTTTTTGTGCCGTCATAGATTTTTCCCAGATGTGGTATCTGGATTCCATGATTCGCCCGTATATGCATTTTGAATCTAATTCACTTTTACAGGTACTCATTGGATTGGATATGTTGATTTGGATTAATCAACATATGGGGCTTCACATGAAGGTGAATCCTGTTAATGGTGGTGGATGGCCCCCAAAAGGGTGAGTGTTAGAGGAGGGTAGGCATTGCGTGTAACATCTGTTTCTGATTGTTTTTTTTTTTTTGTTGAAGTTAGTTGGTGGTGCGTCCTTTGGACAGCAAAAAGGGTGGTCTTGAATATACGACTCTCCCTGTGAATGATGAGGTGGGCTTCGCTATGTTTGACTCCGTCTACTGTCTTCAGGACCGCCAAAAGAATGTGGACTTAACAATGTTTGCCCTGGCATTTTGTCTTCTTTTGACAGAGTTTCCCTACTCAGAAACGCTGAAAAACGGTTGGTACTGTGCATGGGCGGTGTTGAGACCATGGTGGAGTGTGTCCTGGGCTAAAAACTGGCTCATTATGAGTCGAAGTTTGGTAGCCCTTAGCCCTGGACATGTCTCCCATACAATAAGGATCCCTTTTTCCCCACATCTCCTTTCGTCTCTTCACCATTCTGAGGAGTTGCGTCATAATGCCCTTTAGAGTCTCTTCCTCGACCGCCAGTACCTGGTTTCGGAAAGGTTCTTCTCGGATACCGCGCATCAGTACGGATTTCGAAAACCTCTCGATTTGCGTGGAGAGTGCGGCAATAACTTGCTTGTCCGTGCGAGCGTGTCGCCGATTCCCTGCAGAGCGCCACAGCTTGTTTCACCCGGGAAACGAAACCTTTGACGTCTTCTGTCTGAAATTGTCGCATTTCAGAGAGTTGTTCGTATATATCCTCGTACAACGGCTGCGGTAACAACACGCATCAGAGTTGTTGTTCGAACTCACTGAAAGACGCTGGAATTGCTTCATTGTAAATCTGGTAGGCTTGTCAATTATGTAACAAAAAAGGGTGGGTGATAATTAACGCTTGTTAATGACATTCCCCCAATTCTCTTAAAGAAATGTTTTCCTTCACTCACTTTTTTTTATTTTTTTTTATTAGACTTCTCTTGGGAGAAGCGAACCTATAGCGTCGAGTGGGCGCCCCGAGATGCCATCAAATAACTGTTGCAGTTCTTTTTGAACAGTTGCAGGTTGTAACGCTCCGGGAACACTCGCGTGGGAAGGGAGTTCCACAGCTTACCCGCTCTGTAACGGAACGAGTTCTGATGCAGGGATGCTCGCGCCGTCGGGAGATGAACCACAAACGGTTGCGATCCGTCGGATTGTCTTGTGGAGCGCATATAAGCCGAATTGCGTGAAACAATACCAAGAATCTCCGAAGAAACAGTACCCGTGATAATATCTGTAAAACAGGCAGAGGTCGGCTACGCGCCTTCGATGTGATAGCGACTGTACCCCGTCAGCGCCGAGTCCCCGATCAGTCGGATCGCTCGTCTCTGTATGCTCTCAAGTAGGTCGAGAGTATATTTAGGAGCCGAGCTTCAAACATGAGAGCAATATTCGAGCGCGGGTCTAATTTGGGATTTATATAGGAGAAGAAGTTAAGCCGGAAAAAAATATTTCTTGCGTCTAAAAAGATAGCTCAGTTTTCCTGAGGCTGACCTGGCGGTACTCGACACGTGTTTATGCCATGATACATTCCCACAGACAGTGACGCCGAGCAATTTCAAACTTTCCCCAGCCTCAAGAGCCCGGCCATTCATCATCAGCTGTGGAACCGACGATCCACTTTTCTTTGTGAATGTTGTATATTGTGTCTTCGTTGCATTGAAGTCGACGTGATTGGCCCTTCCCCACTGCAGGACCCTATCTAGAACCTGATTCAGAGAGTCAATCTGTCTACATCTCAGCTGATGCGACGCAGATGCACCAATCGGCCGAACACTCGAAAAGGAGGAAACAAGCGTACTATCGTCCGCAAAACTGAACACTTTGTTATCCGTTGTCTCCAACAAATCATTTATGTGAAGCAAGAAAAAGGTTGGAGCCAAAATAGCACCTAGGGGCACCCCCGAATTAACACGATACAAATCCCAACACCTGCCGTCCATAACACCAACGGCAGGAGGAGGAGGATGCGAAGTTACCGCTGACAGCTTTTGCCATTGACCAGAAGGAGCGCGAACCAGTTGGGCACCGAAGAAGCTTATTGATCACCCTGTCGTTGTGAGCCTTCTTCGCGGTACCAATCGCCTGGTTGCACGCGTTTCTGATTCTAACAAAATTCGTTCTGTTAACATCGGTGGGATTGGAGCGCCATTGCTTAAAAGCTCTATTTTTTGCCGCTGTAATCAGCTCGCATTTTTAATCAAACCAAGGTTTATCAGATGAACTTCGTTTGATGGAATGTGGAATATACATCTCCATCCCCAGTACAATAATCTCTGATACCGACTCCGCGCAAGCGTTAACATCGGAGTTTCCGAAGCACACCTCCTACCATGGAAGGGATGCGAAGAAATCTCGCAAATCGTCCCAGTTAGCAGCCCCATACTTACATATATGGCGAAGCCGCTTAGGCCGGTTATTCGCTGGATGTGCAAGTGTTTGCGCGACAGATACCAAGCAGTGATCTGAGTTTCCCAGTGGCGCAGAAACCTCTACGGTATAAATACTCGGTTCGGATGTCAAAAACAGATCCAGGGTATTCGCATAATCGCCTCGGGCATCCGGCACTCGCGTTGGCTCCCCCACGAGTTGAGTCAAGTTGTGGCTTACAGCATACATCTCCGCCAGCCTCTCAGCCTCGTCGGTTATGTTAGAATGTAACAACCAGCGGGAATTGTGCACATTAAAATCGCCAAGGAGAACCATTTCAGAAGCTGGGTATTTGATCTGTTGACATACAGATCCGAATGGGAGACTAGTTTACCTCCGGAATTCTTTATATCAGAAGGTACCATCATGACTCATCTCCGTGTCAGTCCAGGCCATCAGCCACACATCCGAAACACCGTCGAAGATTTCTCTCGGCGATATAGCGGAATGTACAGCGTGACGGGGTGGTATCTCACTTTGGGACCGACTACCACCTAACCAACCTTTTCTCGAACCAATCCATCAGCCAAGCTCCGAAAGATGGCCAGGGATTTCTCCCGACCATTTCACGGAGCCGAAAGCTTGATGGGGTGGTATTTCACCGGGCGCACAGGGCGTTAGGACCTCGGCTACCACTCGGCCTTTAGTCACCGAAAAGTGGAGCCATTCCAACCACTACCTCGTCGAAAGCAAGGTAGTCGCATTGGATATTTCAAAAGCCTTCGACAGAGTTTGACGCCCAGCCGTTTCGTCAAAATGAAAATTCAATCCTATGGAGTAGACAATTCTCTGATCCGATGGATAAGAGACTCTCTTTTTGGACTTTCAATCCAAGTGGATCTTGACGGTGTCCAATCTGCCTCCCATCAAATTAATGCAGGTGTTCTGCAGTGTTCGGTACTCTCACACAGTATCTTCCTTATCTTTATAAATGATCTCTTGTCAATTACCCTCACTCGTTTGTTGATGACAGCACGTTGAATTTCTCATACTCATACGTACATATCCCGACCAAACTCTTAGAAGGTAATTACCAATCAGCAGGTTATGCTTAATATATTGAACTCCGATCTCAATTTATCTTATCAATGGGAATTATCTAACCGGTAGAATTCAATGCCTTAAAAACTTAGTGCTGCCTCTTGTGGTGAAAGGCGAACCCCAAAGTAAAGATACGGTCGATGAACGACACTTGCATGGACGAAGCCAAGGAACTCTATTCCTCGGCACTCGAATTAATTCGAATCATAATTGGGGGGACCACTTAAGCGCCTCAGCTAAAACTCCCGATTGAACTACAGTGCGAACGATGGCCTATTTTTACAATTGTTTCATCATAATCAATGTCTCGCTTAAAGCAAATTTTTTAGGGTATTACCACTTAGGTATATTTGATTTAAAGGCTATATTTATGTATAAATAGCAAGGCTTTCTGTTCAATAAACTCAGATAAAGTCTCACAATCAAACGTGTCGTCATCATCATCGGCACTATAAACGGGATCCGGTCTTGGCCTTATTTAGCAAGTCCCAAGGGTTGTTAAATTTTCCATAATAATTCGTTTTTCCGGGCAAGGTTATTAGCCTTGCGCCAACACAATCAAACGAGTACTCAAGGAGTATTCGGCGTCGAAAAACAAAAAAGTGTAACAATTTAAAATAAAGATACAAAGTGTATTATTATCCATGTTGAAAAAAATCACATGCTCCTAAAGTCAGATATTGTTAAATGGCGTCGCCAACTACTTACCAACTAAAGCCAAAATAACAGTTAATAATGGTGCAATAGGAAACCTTGCAGTTACATTAAATTCAAGCATCTGCAGCAGATCAACTGTCAAGTAAACAGAGAATAATACAATTATTCGCATTCCATTAAACTTCTCTATTAATTACCGATGAATACAAAAATTTGATGGTGAGAAAACCTTAATAGCATTGATATAGAGAACGTCTGAAAACAATTAATTGCCAGCAATTATTTTGTACGTATTGAGTTACCAAAGACTTACGAAAAGTAGCATAACACAAAACGCTGTGGGATAGGAACTCCATGCTGCCCACCACATGGACACAAAACGATAATGTTCGCCGGTGATGACGTTCCTTAGGTAACCTTTATTATCCTCCTGTTCAGCGATCACACGAACAGAAGCCATTAAAAGATCATCATACCTGAGCAAATGAAAATTATAAATCTAATTTAAATTCATTGAGGATTAGCTGCACACCGCCTACCCTAGGAGTTCTTTTAAAAGAAATCTACTTAATGCATCACCAAAGCATTTGTCGGTCATTGGATCCAGTTGGACTACTCGCACCGGAATATTAAGCCTCTGTCGAGTAGCCTGAGATAGGCGAAGGTGCCCATATTCCAAGGAATACTCGACTATGTACTGATCATCTGCTCAAAAAGAAAAATTTGAATCAAACAGATTTCAAAGCGTTTTAAGATTATGAACGTTGGTGTTACCTTCGTATTCAGTTTTTTCATTCACTACTGCTCGGGACTCGATTGTGGTCTCTTTATCTAGCATTATACGCACAAATTCAACAAAGCTATCATTCGTGGGTATGTTATTGAGAAGGTGGTATCTTTGGCGCGGCTGCCCGCTGGACTTCAAAATCAGTTCCTTGTAATTACTGTAAAATTTACTAGTCTGTGGCCCAACACCGTTGTAGCTGGAACATAAATGAACAAAATAAGATTTGATTATAATTAATACTGGGCTTCGCCTTACTTTACTTAAAACATCTTATAACATCAACTGTAATAATTCAGTTTTCAACTTACATCTATTTCTTGCAAGCACTTTAAATTATTGTATTTTCGTTAACGGTGGGAGTCGCGTGGCTTATGTCAACCATACCTACCATCCATCACCATCATCATCGGCACTACAACCGGGATCCGATCTTGTCGTTATTTAGCTGGTCTCTCCAACGGTCCCGATTTCGAGTCGATGTCATCCAGTTTGGCACTCCCCACCGATTTCCCTAGCCTTCATAATTTGTACCTAAAATTCCACGAAAACTTCAATATTCCCCTTCAAAAAGTAACAAGAAACCTCTCGGCTTTTCGACAAAACATTTGCACGAAACTGGCTTCTGGTCCCCTGCGCAGCGATCTAACAAGAAAAGAAGTTTTTTTGGCCCTAAACGGCTGCCCAACCCACTTTCTACGGGGTCCCCCAATACTCTTGCCATAACCATTTACTACCAGAATGTCGAGAGGACTACGGTCCAAAACCCATTCGAACTTACAAAATACTCACTCCTTTCCCTTTGATATATACGCACTGACCGAAAGTATCCTCACCCCCAGTATCAATAGCCTGGAACTGCCCCCCCCCCCCCCCCCCCCACAGTTTTTCGAGACCACGAGGTCCATCATTCCGGGCCTGACACCCCCTGCCGAGGCGTGCTGCTTGCCATCCAAAACGGACTTACATCTTCTTTTATCACCATCTCTTCTTCTCCCAACCTCGACTATGCCGCAATAAAAATTGAACACTGCTCAAAGTTCGTGTACATCATTTGCTTTTACATACCGCCATCGCAAGCTATCGAGTCATACGAACTCGCTATTGCGGCAATCGACCGCATAGCGGAGCCTAGTTCTTCCCAAGACGACATTGTAGTCCTTGGCGATTTTACTCTCCCCCATCTCCAATGGATGCTGTCTGACGACTACTCCCACTACATCTCAAACCCCACTACTACTAAGGAATGTCTTTTTATAGACAGCCTCACTGACTGTAGCCTTTGCCAAGTAAGCAATGCCCAAAACCATCTGGGCATACAACTTGACCTTGTGTTCACGACAGACCCCTTTAATTCCTCAGTCGTCCCTAGCCCCCACACCCTCTCAACTATTGATAACCACCACCCCCCGCTTCTCGTATCCTTATACCACGACTACTCAGCCCACAGCACACCTCCCCGCTATCAATTTTCTTTCAACTTCCGAAAAGTCAATTTCCGCCTCATAAATGAGTACCTCAGCAATATTACACTCCGCGTAAATGATATAAGTGTAGAGGACGCTACAGCCTCGCTCTACACAGAAATCCACAACGCCATATCCCTATATGTCCCATACTCCCAACACAGGTTATCATTCTCATCGCCCCCATGGTATAACCACAAACTACGCACTCTTCGTAACAAGAGGAATAAGTTGTGGAACACTTTCCTAACCACGCGTTCTCTCCTTGACTACTCCAACTATGTGGGTTACTTTTACCAATTCACCGAGCTTTACAGCTCCCTCTACCACAATTACCTTCCCAAAGCTTAATTCAACCTAATCAACGACCCCAAATCTTTCTTCTACTTCATCAACCACAAACGGAAATCTGATGCCTATCCTACCTTCCTTTTCTACGGCTCAACTACTAACAACGGACTCCCAAACCATATCCAATCTTTTCGCGTCCTTCTTCAAACTCGTTCGAGACTAACCCCTCCTACTTTACTGGCACGTCCGAATTCTCCCTCGGCCCTCTCATCCCTCTACACATTCAACAACACCAAGTCATAAAAAAACTTGAAGAACTAAAAGACGATTTCAGTTCCGGCCCAGACAGACTCCCTGCTATCCTCTTAAAAAAATGTTCCTCTTCTCCCTCTCTTCCGCTCGCGTCAATCTTCAATCTATCCCTTGCACAAGGTCTATTCCCTGACTTTTGGAAATCCTCTTACATAACCCCCATACATAAAAATGGTAAAAAAACGATATATCCAATTATCGTCCCATTGCCAAGCGCTCGCACATTCCCAAACTGTTCGAAGGCCTTCAATATGAGGCGTTATGTTTTCGCTGCGCACCCATCATCTCTCCGAACCAGCACGGCTTCCTCTCAGGTAAGTCCATCACTACTAACCTTGTCGAATTCACATCCCACACACTCCTTGCCCTAGAAAACGGTGATGAGGTCGATGTAGTCGCTACCGACTTTAGCAAGGCATTCGACAAAATCTCCCATAACCTCATTCTCTTCAAGCTATCTTCCCTCGGTTTCGAACCCCTGCTGATTAAGTGGGTCTCATCCTACCTCAGTTATCGAACCTGCCGCGTGCGATTTAGATCTACCCTCTCCGATCCTTTTTCCCAACCTCTGGTGTCCCCCAGGGCAGTCATCTCGGCCCTCTCCTATTTATCCTAACCATAAACGACATAGGCTCTTGCATTAATCACTCCCTTATCTCGCTTTACGCGGATGATTCCAAAATTTTCAAAACAATCCGCTCTGCCCTGGACTCTTCACTTCTCCGATCGGATCTTGACAGCTTCTCGACTTGGTGCCAAAATAACTGCCTAGAAATGAATATCGCCAAATGTCACACAATCACCTTCTCTCGGAAGAGTTCCCCCACTCACCCGCGCTCCTACCTCTTACTGAACGAACCGATAACATCGGTTGATTTGATTCGCGATCTGGGGGTCCTATACGACAAGGAGCTCAAATTTACCGCACATATTGATCACATAATCCTCAAGCCCAACGCCGCCCTTGGGTTTGTCAAACGCTGGTCGAAGGAATTCCTTAACCCCTATGTCACCCGATCACACTACACAACTTTTGCCCGCCCACTACTCGAATACGCTAGTTAGGTCTGGTCCCCGTATCAAGTGACTCACAGTCGCAGGATTGAGGGTGTTCAACGTCGTTTCTTGCGCTTTGCCCTCCGCGGACTAAACTGGGAAAATCCTCTGATTCTACCACCATACACAAGCCGGTTCCCTCTAATCAATCTAAACACACTTGAAGAGCGCAAAGTCCATGCCGACATCATCTTTGTCCATCGCCTTCTGTCTGGCTCAATCAATTGCCCAAGCTTGCTCTCCACTTTAACATTGGATACAAACCCCCGTATGCTACGACAGGCCAACTCTTTCCCCACCCCCTTCGATTTCAACATCTCCACTCCCGCTCTTAAACGACGTCTCAGAATAAACCCGTCCTAAATCCGCCCCATCCCTTCAATAACCCCTCTACCCTGCAATCCTCGTCCCCCCCTCCATCAAAATAGTTCTCCCCTACACCTTTGTGGGGCTTTTCAGGGCCCGAAGAGCCATGCATGGCTCGATCCCCACCATTCCCAGCGATGCGACTTACCTTGAAGTCGAATCTTCAGCAAGGTTACGCAACCTTGCTACGGCATTAACCGCCAACCAAGTCGCTGGAATTAATTCGGTTATCCCCAAGGATAACCGACATAAATATATATTAGGCAGCTTATCTGTTTTTGGGTGCTTTTCCAAACCTCTTCCCCACGGTCATTCCTAAAAGCATAATTCACGGCAAGATTATCATCTTGCCATGACATCAATTCATCAACCGAGCTTCCGCGACCGAACAATGGATGGCACATATCCACCAACACACGCTGATCTTTCCGTGTGTTATTTTCGTACCCATTCATTGACCTAGCATTATTTCGGGTTGCTTGCACAGCTGCAAGCCAGATTTCCAACGGCATGTCTACGATCTATCTTTCCTTAAGTAAAGAAGATCAAATCAAACATTGGCCTTTCAGGCGCGCATATTTTGCTTGGATCTAAGCATGGCCGATTTTATGACCCGTTGCCATTTCTTGGAACGATCACCAGCATCGGTCATGGCCACCAATTTTAGTTTACACAAAGTAAACATTCAAGCGGATACTTTCGCCTGACAGTACCTTCAACGGGATTAACATATCCCTAAGATAACATGCATCGAATCATACGACCGATATTTGTGTATTTTAGATGATCTAACAACGGCCATACCCAATGTTTGATTTATTTTTCCAAAATAGATTCCTGCCTTCGGCAAGGGTTTTATTGACTTACGTCAATCAAAGAATCTATCCCTTGCGTATGGCGGCAGTTTATCTTGCCCAAACATGTAGCAGCGGATTCGATCTGCTACATGAGTTTTTCCCTGTTTCCTTTTGTTTGGACCTTCGCCATTGGCGGCGGACCCTTTAGTTCTTTTTTTGTTTTCGTCGGATGTCTGAAAAGAGTCATCCAACTGGAGTCAGATTATAGCTACCGAGAAGAGCGTTCGAGGAGTCGAGTTTTAGTCGCCCCCATTTACGGGCGCGTTATCGAATATAACTTGATATCAATCCAAATGTATGTTACCTTGTGCTAGTGAATTTCAACAAACCTTGTCGCGATAGTAGGTTATTAGGCCGCCACATTTTATATCGCCGATTGAAGTGCTTGCCTAAAAATATACGTGTTACTACTAAACTTCTCCTTATTAACTTTAATATATTCAGTTAATCAACATTAAATGACACTGTGTTTAGAAATAACGAATTATAGCTTGCCACATGTGAATTCAAATAAAGAGAACATCTTGCTAACTGAACAGGCCGGTGTTTTATTTCCATTACTTTTCAAATCGAACAAACTGTGGTGCTTTACTCAACCCTCGCCCGTGCTGGCGTATCGAGTGAAACCCCTACCCACACCTTTCCTAGCCCCCCCCCCCCCCCCCCCCCCCCCCCCCACTCACCAACCCCCGCCACCGTATCAGTTCGTACCCATGCCCTCCACTGTCGCACAAAGGCCGCGTTTACCACCCCACATACACTCGCTCTTCCCTGGCCTCCTACCTCCCCTATCGCCCAGTAATCTTCAACCTCCTGGTTTTCTTCTCCTTTTTTTCGATTGAACCACTAGTCTAGATTTTAAGATAGTCTGTAAGGTTTTATGTTAAGTTAATTTAAAGCTTGCAGTAAGCTAAATAAAAATGGGGGTTCCGCCTTCAATCAATGAGTACTGGTAAGACCATGGTCTTGTACAGTGGTAGTGTTACACGCAGAATTTCAATACCCTCATCTAAATCCAGTAATCAATTCCCAAATCCAATAATCAACCCTGACACTCGTGTACACATAACATGTATACGCATGTATGCTGTACGCGTTTCAAATAATCAAAATGTAGTAATCAATTCCTAAATCCAATAGTCAATACCTATAGCATGTATCATTCGCATATGTTCAAAACATATAGCATTGGATGCAAATTGCACAATGCAATTTGAAACATGTTTGAAATGTAACACATCTAATGTTGCACGCCATTAGCCAAGGCAAATCCAAATGCCATCACCTAAACGCATTTCCAGTTCCCATGATTAGAATTGCAATCTTGCATTTCCACTTATACCAAACTAAATCCCCAATGCGATTCTGCAATTCTCACACCCAACAGTCTCATCACCTAGATGAACTATTTACCACCCAACACCCCATCACCGTCCAGGTAATTTTACCTGCATGCTGTTCGCTATGAGAAAATCAGATTCGCGTCACCGTGAATCGAAATTTCCTCATGGCCTTGGGGTGAAGAATTTTGCGAAAATGCAAAATTGTGGTTCTCATCGTCGTTGGCTTGGCCTTCGACTGAGACTGGCGTCAGGTGGCTGTCTGGAGGACAGCTATGATCGTGGGAAGGTATGTAGTTTTTGATTTAGTTTTTAGTATAAATAACGAGTTCCGTTTTAGATTAAAGCAATTAGAATCAGACGGCACAAGTGTGCACATCAATTTAAAAGTAAATAAATAAAATAAATTAGAAGCAGGCTGCCAATTCTGGCACACCTTCTTATTGGACCATCAATAAAATAAAAGAGTTATAAATAGAATTACAACAAGAAAAAACCAAGAAAGAGTCCTTTTTATTGAAACATCATCGGAGCATCGGTGTCCCATGAAGAAGTCCCCCAGAGGAGGAGACCCCAACCAACGTCCCGCAGCTGAGGAAGGTCAACCTCAGGGGAACCCCCTGAAGTGGAGGTGCCTGAGTCGTGAGATGACCAGTCCGGAACGTATGCTGAGGAATCCCATTTATACCCATAGGCTCGTGAGACGGAAGCTTGAAGTCGGAAACCGCCTACTAGGTTGGACGGACATAACATAACCTCTCTCGCTCCTCCAAGGGGGAGGTCACATTTACGGGCTAACAAGCCGGAAGCAGAAAAACACGGGCTCTGACAGTCGGAAGCCGGTAAGTTGTGTTTAAATGTTTATACAACAGTAGCTTGGATGTTCTGGATAGGTTTCGGGATTTAAAGAGCCTTGATAGACCATAGTAGGCTTTATTGAATTTAATCAGCCGTTAGAATGGTTTTTAAGTTTGGATGGAAAGTCAGTCTTCCACTTGCCTCTGGTCAGATATCATTTTTAAATAATAAAGAAAATAGAAAAATATAGTTCTGTGTTTTCTTAACCCTTTGAGTCCGAATCGCCGATAAATCGACGATAGAGCGTCGATTTATAGACGGTTCGCGCTCTAAGGGTTAAAGTACTACTATTACTATATATTGGCATCTAGGAACACGGAAGTTCATGACCTCACCGACCCGACTCCGCCATTGTTCCCTGTCCTGTCCACTCTCTTTCCACGCTTGACCATCTGATCCAATATCCTCAAGGTCAAACCTTACACTGTCCTCCCATCTCCGTCGCGGCCATCCTGTCGGTCATTTTCCCGTTGGTCTACCGTCAAGATTTCTACGCATGGTCCATCGTAATTCTCGCAATTTCTTAAAGTACAACAACTATAATATCCACATTTATATCGTGTGTAATTCTCGCAATTTCTTAAAGTACAACAACTATAATATCCACATTTATATCGTGTGTTTGCTGGGGAACCCATGCATTCGCCACCGCATGTCTTCATCAAACAAATATTCTTCTAACATGATAACATCCGCATGGTTTGGTGTACGAAGCTTGTCAAGACTCTTCAACACTCATCGGGGGGTTTCATGTTGTCAGAGCCCAGGCCACTTTTATTTTTTTTTTTTATTTTATATAATATACTTCTCTCGGGACTGCGAAGACTACAGAGGAATATCATTGCTCCCAACCGCATACAAAATATTAACAAATGTCATTATGGCGAGTATCACACCGTACGCAGAAGAGATACGGGAGACTACCAATGTGGATTCCATAGGAACCAGTCAACAAGGGACCAAATGTTCACAATAAGACAACTTCTGGAAAAGAAGTGGGAATACGGAGAGACGGTTCACCAACTGTTCGTTGACTTCAAAAAAGCCTACGACTCAGTCGGAAGGCAGAGACTCTACCATATTGTAGTTGAGCTGGGAGTCCCGAAAACATATGCCGCCCTCATTCAAATTTGCATGAACGAAAACAAAGGGCGAGTCAGAATAGAAAACCACCTCTCAGAATCATTTGAAATCCAGGACGGACTAAAGCAGGGAGATGGTTTATCACCGTGTCTTTTTAACCTTAGGCTTGAGTATGTCATCATAAAAAGTTAAAGAATTTAAATATCTGGGTACGATACTGACGGCCAGTAACGAAATGTCGAAGGAAATTAACAAAAGACTGCATTCCGGCAACGCTAGTTGGCACGCAGTCAGTAAACTGCTGAAGTCCAGACTGCTATCACCTAACATAAAGCTCCGTGTCTATAGAACCATAATCATGCATTGTTCTATATGGATGCGAAACATGGGCTCTTACAAAACGGGAAGAAAACAAATTCCGCGTATTCGAGAATAAAGTTTTGAGGGGCATCTTTGGAGGTAAATATGACGAGGAGGCAGGACAATGGAGGAAACTCCATAACCACGAATTGGAAGAGCTATAACGCAAACCTACAATAGTGAGAGTAATCAGGTCGCGAAGATTTAGATGGGCCAGACATGTGGCGCGAATGGGCAACGATAGGACCATGGGTAGAATTCTTGACGGTAGACCAATGGGAAAGAGACCGGCAGGACGGCCGCGGCGGAGATGGGAGGACAATGTTAGGTTTGACCTTGAGGGGATCGGATCGGTTGGACGAACGTGGAAGAAAATTGCACAGGACAGGGAACGATGGAGGAATCCAGTCAGCGAGGTCGTGAACCCCCGGATTCCTATAGGTCAATAAATAATAATAATACTTCTCTCGGGAGAAGCGAACCTATAGCGCCGACACGGCGCCCCAAGTTGCCACCAAATAACGGTTGTAGTTCTTTTTTAACAGTTGCAGGTTGTAACTTCTGGGAACACTCGCGTGGGAAGGGAGTTCCACAGCTTCCCCACTCTGTAACTGGACGAGTTCTAATGCAGATATGTTCGCGGCGTCGGGAGATAAACCGCAAATTAGTGCGATCTGTGCGATTGTCCGAATTGCGCGGAAAAATATCACGAATCTCCGAAGAACAGTGCTCGTGATAATATCTGTAAAACAGACAGAAGTCAGCTACACGCCTTCGATGTGATAGCGGCTGTAGTCCCGAGGTCAGCGCCGAGTGCCCGATCAGGTGGAACGCTCGTCTTTGTATGCTCTCAAGTAGGCCGCCTTCTCTACATTCCTCCTCACCGTACCTCTTATGGACTCAACGAGCCCCTTTCGGAGATGCTGAGAAATGTCAACTCCATTTCCACCTTGTTCGACTTCGTCCTCTCTACCCATACTCTCAAGCACCGCCTCCTAAGCCATTCTCACCATCAATCTTAAGCGGCGCTTCTACACTATACTATAGCCTACCCCCACCTCTCGCCCCTACTCCTGCCTTCGTAATTTGTCCTGGTTACCTTAGGTTAAGTAAGCCTAGTTAAGACTGTTCTTAAGCTCTTTAGTTTGTAACTTATATATACTTTAGTTGTAAATAATTATGTTGCTTGAATTAAGCCAATAAACCATTCTCACCATCAATCTTAAGCGGCGCCTCTACACTTTACTATAGCCTGCCCCCACCTCTCGCCCCTACTCCTGCTGTTGCAGTACAGCAACAAAGCATAAAACGATCAAAGATTCAAAATAAAAGGAAAACATCAAGCAGCCTCAAATGTCACTCGGAAATGCCAGACTGGTTTCTGGAGCGTGGCGTGAAAATGCCAGCAGTGATTCTAAAGGACAAATTGATATCAGATGCACTGCTCGGCACATTACCAATCAAATCGGAACATTCCTACAGTTTGAATTAAGATGGTGACTCTATGCCAAACTCACCGAAGAGCCTACACATAAAGATAGATGATATGGACGAAGAATGTTATCCTGCCATATCAATGAAAACCTGTACCACCAACACACGTCGTCTATTCGATAATACATTCAAGCATTAAGCGTCTAAGTTTATACATCAAAGAAAATCCAACTATAAGAGGTTGCAACGGAAAACTCGATGGTGGCACTGAATGCTGCTAATTGCTGAATAGAGAAGAATGGACATATGGGTCATTGTAGTTTAATGTTACGTGGCGTGTCAATCAGGGTGCCACAGGGGCACAGGTTAACCACGTAACCCCACTGGTTCAGTTCGTATCCGACTCCAAAAATTAAAACGCCTTCTTATTCGAAATTTATTTATTCATGTAAGTGTAACTTAGGAAAACAATATACTGTAACTTAGGAAGACAATATACTTCAAAAACAGTGTAGATATCCATTAGATGTTCGTAATGCTTATTTACATGTAACTTAGGAAGACAATATACTTCGGATAAAAAACAAGGTAACTATATATCATATGTTCGTAATTCTTATTCACAGGTAACTTAGGCAGACAATGTACTTCGGATAAAAAAATAACACTGTGTAGATATAAGTTATATTCACAAAATGGCGCACCACGTTAGTCTTAGCCCGAACGGTTTTACTGACTCTTTTCAAATCTTCTCAACGACTGAGTTTAATAAATCCCTTGGGACGGCCCAAGAGAGATGTAAATTAACGTGAGGGTGTAGCGATTCTAACAGATACACACAATTCACAAGCAAAAATAGTGAGGAACACCGAACGAAAGAAATCGAATAAGAAAAATACATCAGAACCGTATACCAAGCGATAAAATAAAAATGATTCATACCAGTGGAATATAGTCGAGTTTGGAAATCAAATTCTAAACACGGTCAGTAGCCTGGTGTGTAACGCTTAGGTAACATTTTTTTTCGTGATTCGAGCTGTCATAGCGTCAGTTCGAATCACACGATCTTCTTCACTATTATTTCAAAACGCTATAAGGGCGCGACTTGCCCTCACGGAATCCGAATCGAGATTAACCTCGGCCATCGAAACGACAGAACATCAAAATTCCATCCATCGCTTCGATGGCCATATATGATGCGATTTAGCTTTGGTTAAGCACAAGAAAAAAAGAAAGGGTGAAAACATACACACGATAATCGCTTCTGTCGCTTACGTGTGTATCCCCTGGCATGCAGACATGGGATCATCGCAATCTACATGATTGCAAGTTCGTACAGGGGTTGAAATGTGTACACGATCACGACTGCGTAAAGCATTATTGCTGATCGTGCACATTTCGCTTGGTGAATCTTCCATAGGAACGACGAACGTTTATACGATCGCAACCACACTTAGGATCGCCGTAGATCGTTGTGCAATTGGTGCAGGTGGCTATTCCTTGTGTTGGTTTCTCTTGTAGGCAAGCATGTTATTACTTGCCTGTAGGTTGGTTTTTGCTACCGAAATGCCTGCCGTGTTTCGCCGATGAAAAGGGGGCAGGCTGCTTGTGTGTGACGGTGCTGGATCGCAGATATTCTTGTCCGCATATCTCGATTGATCCGTTGGTTGAGGATGCCACCGTTTTCTCCACTCAAGAAGGGATGCATGTTGGCGGGAACCAAAATTGGAATATTTCCGTTGGCTGTCGGCGTCGGTTGAAACTTCCCCGGTGGTGCTGCATGTTGGGCAAAATCTATCGGGTATTCATGTTGTGCTACGCACAAACAAGCGATTCATCCTTACAGGAAATTTTGCTCTTATTCCCAATAGAATCTGATGCTTTTCGACGACCAGGTTTTTGTTGTTTTCGACCCCATGGTGTGGCACGAAAACCACGCTCCATAGCGTATCAACCGCACGCCCGATAAATTCGGACAATGCACCGTCGCCTGGGTTCATGCCCTTCTTATGGGGTGCTCATGTTGAAAATGTGAGGCGGGCGGTGGCGTTAGGTGAAACCGCCACAGACAGTTTTTTGTTACTGTTTTTGATTCAATTAATTACTGTTTTTTTGGAAGAAGAAACAAACAGTTTCATTAATGTTAATTCTCATACGCTTTTTTTTTAAAAACGTTTTGTTAAACAGTAAAGTTTGTTGGTACATTCGGTACCTTTTTTGTTCAGTTCTTTTTTACGTAGTGACATAGTCGATCGTGTAAGTCAAGTATTGGATCGGTGACGGTTCATAAAATAAAGTTTAATTTTCAATGCAATTCAAATAACATTGGTTCTTTTTTGTTTGCTGTCCCGTCGAGGATTAGCTCGGCGCAGAACACGTGCCTTCTTAATTTGTCCTGGTAACCTAAGGTAACCTAGTTAAGACAGTTCTTAAACTGTTTAGTTTGTAAATTATGTATACTTTAGTTGTAGGTAATTATGTTGATTGAATTTAGCCAATAAATGGGGTGGTAGCCCCTGCAGATTTCCCCGCGATAACCGTCAATTAGTGAATGCCCATCAATTCGCGTTGAAAGTCAACTTCAGCCGCCCAAATAAACATAGAGTCATTCTTTAGCCGAAAGACCCGAATGTGGAATGCTCTACCTGATCATGTGTTTCCTCGTTGTTGTAATGTCTGTTATCCAGTTCCTCTCCTTCCGCTCGTACTGTGCTGTGACATTTAAGGGTACTCCAAATTCCCATTTTGTGGGCGCGTAAGTTTATTTATTATTACAAAAAAAAAAAAAAATGTACGACACTTCGAACGGTTTTCATGTTTCACCGGCTGTTTTACACTCAGTTGACTGCCGATTTGATTCCGGATTGAAATTGTCAATCCATGTACACATACCTATGCAAAAACTGTCCTTATTCCGAGTAAACAGTGCCAAACAGCGCTCTGAATCATCGATGCGTTGTTATTTTTGTTTCAGTACAGTAGTAAAAATAGCGTCACTTAAATTGCTATAGCTCAGTATTGTGACGCATATGACAATCAGTACTAGAATATTCTAGAAAGTACTGGAAAACTGGAGACTATGAGCAATAGAAAATTCGAGGCTATAGAACGGACGGAAACGAAACACCGGATCAGAATGAGGAAAAACGGTATAAATACGTCACACGCAGATCGGGAAGGTAAGTAAGAAGCAAGCAGTAAAAGACGCGATAAGTCAAGAAATCGTTAAGTGTACGGTAAAAGGAACGGTTGTTATTAACGGACTAATAGAGTGTTGCATTAATTCAAAATCGATTTAACGCCTCTTATTTATTAAAAATAATTAATCCAGCGAACCCTAAGCTCGCTACAATTGGTGTCAGAAGTGGGATTAATTATTGGTGAAGTGAATAAGTCTATGAAAGTGTGTTGTGACGATGTCAGATCGACATTTGGAGTATCTTCGCGTTCCTGAGTTGAAGAAGGAACTTGAGGACCAGAATCTGGATAGCAGAGGACAGAAGCAAATTCTTCGACAGCGTCTGCAAGCAACAATGGAGGAAGAGGGTATTGATGTCGACACATATGTTTTTACAATTGGGCCACACTGTCCGGATGAAGAAGAAACAGCGAGTCAATATGGTGCCAATGTGACGGAGAAGAGTTCGCCACAGTTGGACATTGCGGAGATGCTCAGGCTGATGATGACAAAACTGGACACCCAAGCTACAGATATTAATACAAAATTGGACGGACAAAATTCAAAATTCGACGCGCATGCTACAGACATTAACTCAAAATTGGACGCGCAAGCTACAGATGTTAATGCAAAGTTGGATGCCCAAACGCAGTAGATGAAATGTAATTTTCAACACTTTAAGGAAGAAATTCGAAACGAAGTAGAAAATCTGGATCTAAGAAGCGAAGCTGAATTTAAGAAAGTCACCGATGAAATAACGCGAATCGAAAAGAGGATTTGGCGGTAATTATGTTGAGTAACTTCGGCGGTGTGTTTCGGGTATGTTGTAAGTGTTCCGCCAATCACTGTCCGAAGTAATATCCACACCGGAGCACCAATGGAGTGAAAACAATTGTCCAAAAACAAACACTGAGGGTTATTTGTCGATTTAAAATCCTTTTTTTATTTTCTTTTTTTTTAATAATTGTTATAATTAACGGAATCTGTTTCACAATATTTAACAATACAAAGTAAAACGCAGCGAACAATATTCAATAACAGTAATTAAAACGCGGCGAACCACACAGACGATACACACGTTAACTCCTTGAAGGGAGGAGGCTCCCTGTACCACTCCTCGGGTCGACGATCAAAATCTCTCTAACTATCTGCCCTCAACAATATCCTGCTCACACAGATACCCAGATTCAAACTGGTATCTGTATCTATACGGAAAATATTCCCTATTTGCTCTGCTAACAGAACTTCCGAATTTCTGTTAGCAGCATGTTATCACATCCCCCGGGATATTTTGTAGTTTCCTGAAAGGGGAAAGTCATCTTTGCATACATCATTATTATCGCTGATAGAATTTCATTTCCACGGCCTTCTGTTTGCACAGAACATTTGGCGCCCAGACCAGAGATATTCGGCGATTGTTTTGACGTGCAGTCCGTGGGACTTATTTGAACTTGGTACCCGGAATCGAAATCCATTAGATCTTTATAATGGTGCGAAACGGAGTATTGCCTTTGTTGGCTTAACTCCTCATAAATTATCGGATATCTCGTTGAGATATATTCGATTGCGATAGGTCGTGGCTGTCTTCTGTTGTTCAACGGATTTGGGTGGTCCTTGCATTAGATTACCCGCACGTGCATCCGTTGATCGGCGCGTTCTTTGATGATAGCAATTCTTTTGTATTGAATTTCGGAATTGCCGGTTCGATGAGATGTTCCTGGGCGCAGGCAGCATGTATGGCATTTTGGGAATTGTTTTTTTTTAGGAATAGAACGCATGGATGTTTATACCTTTGTTTCAGGCATGATGAGTTATAATTGTTGAGCTTGACCTAAAAAGCTTTGGGGACGTTCAGTTCCTTGCTTTTTGGTGTCGGTCTCAACGTTGGCTGCGAGTTGCAGGCCCTATCGTGGGACTTTGGGGCACGCGTCTGTGAGCGCGTGCAACGCTCTCAGGTAAGTAAGTTCTTTGAAGGTAGGAACCTTACCTGCTCAGAATTGTGCGTTCGTAGAACGCTACAAGGATTGAGTGTGTTGAGAGAAACAAGACATCCCCTAGCAACCAACATGACTACAAAGATACAAGGATACCGCCAACTTTCGATGGAACGGGACCCTTCTCCGGATTTATACGTCAGTTTGACGCCGCGGCCAACTATAATAAGTGGTCGGATGAGCAAAAGTCAACATTACTAATCTTGTCACTCCACGGGGCGGCTTCAGAATTGCTACAAACCATACCAGCAGAGAAGCAAACAGATTTCCAAGCGGTAAGAGACGGCCTTGAAGCTAGGTATGGAGACAACCACATGCAGCAGGTTTACCCCAGGCAACTGCGGAGCAGAATGCAGAAACCTGGAGAAAATCTTCAACAGTCGCAGGCAGACATTGAGCGATTGGCAAACTTGTCTTATTCAAATATGACTAAGGAATTTCTGAACGAGGTAGCAATGGATGCATTTATAAATGCACTCCAAGATCGGGACTTGCAACAAGCCGTTTCTTTGGCAGGAAAGAAAACGACTAATGAAATACTGGCAATCACATTGGCATATGATTCTGCCAAACTGGTTACCAGGAGTACATATAGAGTCCGAGAAATGTTCCTGCCAAAGAATCGGGCATATACAACAACACATATGAAGTGTTGGACATGCGACGAAGTCGGCCACATCTCTGTAGACTGTAGGAAACGTCGACGAATGAATGAAACATCAATTAAGAATGGTTGTTCATGCGCTAATCATAAGAGAAGACTATCAACGAACCAACCTGAGGTCAATAGCTCGGGAAACTTGTAAGGGCAGACTTTACGGGGCGAAAGTCGCCAGGTGTAATGTGCAGCCCCAGGATCGTAACTGTATCACAACTCCAACGGGATAACCAAAGTTTGGTTATAACTACGATTGTTAATGCAAGGACAACAAGTGGCAATCGACACTGGAGCAACGAGATCCATAATTCGACCGGATGTCGTGGACAAAATTGCCCTTAATAAAAATAGAAGATACGCTTTGAAGACTGCCACAGGAGAATGTTCTACAGTCTACGGAGAAGTCGAGAGCATAATAGTGCTGGGCAATATTTCCATCTCCCACCAATTTTTGGTTGCCGATATTACGGACGAATGCATTGTTGGAATGGATTTCATGAAGGAGCATCAAGTTGTTCTAGATATCGGGCAAAGAACATTGCGAATTGGTTACTTGGAGGTTGCTATTACACTGCAGGGCGAACAATTGCGATGGCTGAAATGTTATGTGCGTGAGGAGGATGAGATCCCAGCTCGTTCGGACTCGGTAATTTGGACCAGTCTCGAGAGTGATCCCGGTGACAATCGATTTAACATCACCGAGGCCGTACAAAGTCAGCGTAAGGGGAACATCCTTGTTGGGAAAGCCCTTATCGATGCGAAGAAGCACATCGTACCCGTCAGAGTACTAAATGCGTCCAAGGAGCCGATCGGAATAAGAAAAGGAGAAGTAATCGCAGAATGTGCACCCGTGTCAGTGATAAGCTCAATTCAGGCAAGGGGAGAGGACCATTCATTCAACAGCCCTCTGGTGCATCCTCTGCGGTTAATAGGTTGATGTCCCAGAAAATCGGATTAACAGATAGAGAAAAGGCAAGCGTTAAATCACTCCTGAACGAGTTTTCTGATATTTTTGTGACAGGAAATGATAAATTCCGACGCACCGGTGTAGTTAAACATCGCATTGACACGGGTGAGTCAAGACCTATAAGACAGCCACCTCGTCGACTACCGTTGGCCAAATAATCAGAAGGAGGCAAGATGATTCGAGAGATGGAAGAGCAAGGAGTCATCGAGAAATCATCGAGCCCATGGGCTTCGTCGGTAGTGCTCGTCAAGAAGAAGGATGGGACAACTAGATTTTGTGTCGACTACCGCCGGTTAAACGACGTTACAAAGAAAGACTGTTACCCACTTCCTCGAATCGACGACACACTAAATGCCCTTTCTGGAGTTCAGTGGTTTTCAACATTGGACCTAAAAAGCGGTTACTGGCAAGTGGAAGTGAAGGAGGAGGACAAGGAGAAGACAACGTTTACTACCGGAAACGGACTTTATCAATTCAACCTGATGCCTTTTGAATTGTGTAATGCTCCAGCAGCGTTTGACCGATTAATGGAAAGTATTCTACGGGGACTTACATGGAAGACGTGTCTTGTGTACTTGGACGATATCATCGTTGTTGGAAGGAATTTACCAGAACACATCAATAATCTGCGCTCCGACTTCGAACGACTAAGACAGTCCAACTTAAAGCTCAATTCGAAGAAGTGTGAACTCTTCCAAAGGAGAGTAAAACTCCTGGGACACATCGTTTCATCTGCAGGAGTTCAAACGGATCCTGATAAGATAGCGACTGTCCAAAAGTGGCCTACTCCAGAAGATAAGCAATAGTTAAGAAGCTTTATGGGATTAGCCACATACTACCGACGGTTTGTTAAAGGTTTCGCCAATGTGGCTAAAATCCTACACGAACTAACGGGTAAAGACAAGAAATTCAATTGGACAGACAAGTGTGAGGCAGCATTCAACACATTGAAGGCCGAGTTATGTAAGACTCCAACATTGGCATTCCCAAGATCGGATCGCCCATTTATATTGGATACTGATGGAAGTCACAATGGCATTGGAGCAGTGTTGTCACAGGAAGTCGATGGTAAGGAGAGAGTTGTCGCATATTATAGTCGAGTTCTATCTAGGCCAGAGAGAAACTACTGCGCAACAAGAAAGGAACTACTGGCTGTCGTAGAAACCGTTAAGAATTTCCATAAGTACCTCTACGGACGTCGATTCCACCTTCGGACGGATAATGCCACCCTGAAATGGTTGTTAAATTTTAAGAATCCGGAAGGACAAATAGCACGATGGATCGAACGACTTCAAACGTACGATTTCCAAATTTCCCACCGACAAGGGAAGGTGCATAATATCCCTGATGCTCTATCAAGAAGACCATGTAAGCCAGATTGTAAGCCAGATTGTAAACATTGTCAGCGGCAGAGAAAGAAGAAGCGTACGACCTGCGAAATGTACAAGTAGAAGTACTACATGGGTGGACGAATGATGCTATACGCGCAGCTCAACTTCAGGATAAAGATATGTCGCTAATCCTGGAAGATAAACAAAAGAATGGGCGGCCAACTTGGAACAATATTTCCGACAAGAGTGGAACATTTAAGACATATTGGGCACAATGGAATTCCTTGCTGGTGGAAGATGGAATTCTTAAGCGTAAATGGGAAGCCGCGGACGGAAAATCCCATCGAATGCAGATTCTAGTCCCATCATCAAAAGTGAAGGATGCACTAACAGAAATGCACGACGGGGCCTCCGGTGGACATCTGGGAGTTAATAAGACACTTTCAAAATTACGATCTCGATTCTACTGGCTTCACATGAGAGATGACGTCGTGTCTTGATGTAGGAAGTGGACAACTTGCACTGCGACCAAAGGACCAACAGCAAAATCAAGGAGCGCTATGAAGCAGTACAACGTGGGTGCCCCTTTCGAGCGAATTGCGATTGATATCTCAGGACCATTCCCAAAAACAAACTACAACAACAAATACATGTTGGTCATCGTGGATTACTTCAGCAAGTGGGTGGAAGTCCTTCCAATTCCAAACCAAGAAGCAACAACCGTCATTGAGCAGCTTATCCATAATTGGATCAGCAGATATGGAGTTCCCTGTGAGCTTCATTCTGATCAGGGCCGAAACTTCGAATCACAGATATTTCAAGTATCTGTACGGCACTGGGCGTAAGGAAAACCAGGGCCACACCCCTACATCCACAGTCAGACGGAATGGCCGAAAAGTTCAACCGAACAATAAAAGAGCATTTATCGAAGGTCGCTAGTGATCACCAACGAGATTGGGACAAATATGTACAAACCTTTCTCATGAGTTATAGATCGGCTAATCACGATACAACAGCCCATTCTCCAGCAAGAATTATATTTGGACGAGAGATACGATTACCAGCCGATCTGCGATTCGGAATACCTCCAGACGCCATAGATAAGACTGAAGACTACGTAGCCGAATGGAGAAATCGCCTCGATGAGATTCATGATTTGGTTCGGAAGTAAATCAAGGTATCAAGTGACAGGATGAAAACAAGGTACGACGTTCGAGCTAACGCATCCGGATTTAATGCAGGCGATAACGTATGGCTTTATAACCCTCATCGGCAAAAAGGAAGGTCTCCGAAGTTGCAGCACCATTGGGAAGGACCGTATAAGATTTTCACAAGAATTAACGACGTTGTCTATAGGATTCGGCGAAGACCGAACGCCAGGATGAAAGTGGTACATCGTGGCCGACTGGCGACTTTTTGTTAACCCAGGAGACCAATGAACTTAGTTCGGGACGAACTAATCTAGGCGGGGGGTAGTGTGACGCATATGACAATCAGTACTAGAATATTCTAGAAAGTCCGAAACAAAGTACTAGAATATTCTAGAAAGTACTGGAAAACTGGAGACTATGAGCAATAGAAAATTCGAGGCTATGGAACGGACGGAAACGAAACACCGAATCAGAATGAGGAAAAACGGTATAAATACGTCGCACGCAGATCGGGAAGATAAGTAAGAAGCAACCAGTAAAAGACGCGATAAGTACGGGGGCGATGTCAAGAAATCGTTATGTGTACGGTAAAAGTAACGGTTGTTATTAACAGGCTAATAAAGTGTTACAGTAATTCAAAATCGATTTAACGGCTCTTATTTATTAAAAATAATTAATCCAGCGAACCCTAAGCTCGCTACAGTATGTTATGGTCCGTTTTGAAGGTTAGTACCATATATTACTCCCTACGAGTCATAAAGGTTTTTCAGAAAATAATTTTTTATTAATCTCTGAGTTAGTCGCGGGACTTATTGAACGATGTGTTATACATATTTTAAATGCTTTATTATTTTCTTATTTTAATTGTATAGATATTATACATTTATTTATTATTATTTTTATTATTGTATAGCTTACTCCTTGTTTAAATTTTTTGTCGATTTCTCTTGAAAGGAGATGTGTACGAATATGAGTATTAGCCTCTACAAATCACCTAACAAGTAATAAAATTCTTCAGCTGATCACTGCAAACAACGAATTGTTACCGGAAGCAAGTGATTTACTAAATACCAAAAACACAAAGGAGATTATATGAAAACCCATCAACTTATGTACTCACACCAAAAACAAACCCAAAAACATCCTAAATAAATTCCTTACAAAAAGGCACAAAATATTACTGATATCTATACACAAAAATAAAACAATATGTTTACTCACAAATTGTCGTGAACATTTCGTAGACGGAGCTCATTCGCCTTAGCCAAGTGCATTTGTGTTTCAGCCATCTGCTTATGTTTCTCGAAGTTTTGTATAATCTCCACCCTAACGTGAAAACAAAACAAGTTGGCTTGATAAAAATAATGACCAAATCTCTTCATATCACCTTAGAACTCCATCTCTAGGCCAGTCCTTCACGTTCTGCAAACAAGTCGCAGGGTTTTTTATAAAAGTCACATGAATATAGACCAACGCAAAGAAGAACAGTAGAGCGTTCCACAGGATTATTAGTTCCAAACATCTTTGCATAGGCCTATCAATACAAGAAATTAATAATAAATAATTACTCTGAATTGTCTGTTACTTACTTTGGAATTATTTGGGCATACAAGAGCGCAGTTTTAAAGTAAATTGCATGGAAGAGCCTATTCCGGACACTGGTCAGGGCATTCTAGGAAAGCAAAATTAATACAAAAAAATTAACAGATTTAGCGAAACACGCAAACGACAAGATTTGATGCTCACTTGATTGTTTCGGTTTCTATTGTTAGGATTGTTCCTTACTTGTGGGGAGATGACAATTTCAGGATTATTAGCCGTTTCCGGGCGCGGCAGATTCTGGTTGTTTTCCCCTGACATTTTGTGTACTCAGTTCAGTTGTATCCCTTTAGATAATGTTGATCGGTTAAACGTATTCACTGAATTATTTAATGCACAACATTGCAATCAAATGCTCTACTAATCAATAGAATGCTTATAACTACAAATCGCAACACAAATGGACAGTGGTTCGATAAACAGAAAATAAAAGGGGAGCAAAAACCAAAACAAACTGTCGGGACGGTGTATCTCCTTGACGATGTGGTGAAATGTTGACAAAAAATAACTTGCCTTTCAGTTGTTTTTCTTCCTTTTTGTTTATTGAATAACCATTACTTTTGATCGGTTTTGTTAGGACAACTGTGGGACATCTGATTGCGATTTATAATAGTCTTCCGAAAAAAAACTATAAATACGAAATGACTCCCTGACAATTGTTAGCCAGTGAAAAACTTTGACAGATGAAATGTATGTTTTCAAATCGTGGAAGACAGAATGAGACAACAAGATGCATGGAATTAAAGCTTTAGATGACACAACTTCACTTAGTACCAGTTCACCCTTAAAGTATGCCCACTATTTTACTTGTTCAGTTCATTATTTATTATCAGCATTAAAGTGTTGTTTGCATACATCTATCGGAGAAACTATTTAGTTTACAATTACAACGTTAACAATTAATTTATAATTGAAATTTGTTATTTCAAATTGAAAATGTCTTGTTATTTGTCTCTAATTAAAACCACATGTGAAAACTTGTTTAACAATAGCAACCAAAGTCTTACATGTATTTACCTTAAGTTTACTTTAATGGGGTAACCACCCCATTTATTGGTATAATTCAAGCAACATAATTACCTACATCTAAACTAGAGAGCTTAAGAACTACCTTAACTAGGCTTAACCTAAGGTAACCAGGACACCGGGGGGAGGGTGGGGGCAGGTTATAGTAGAGTGTAGAAGCGCCGCTTAAGATTGGTGGCGAGAATGGCTTAGGAGGCGGTGCTTGAGAGTATGTGTACAGAGGTCGAAATCGAACAAGGCGGAATTGGAGTTGACATTATTCAGCATCCGTGAAAGGGAATGTGGGGTTTCTTTAAAGCTACGCAAAGAACCACCCACAATTCCAACCCCAACTCCCTTTGCCAACCTGCAGTTACCAGCAAACATTTGCTTCTCAAGGACATCCAATGCATCACCACAAATTCCCTGTAAAGAATTCTCTAACATTCATGCAATCAATGCATCATCCGAAATTCCGGAAAAGATTTCTTTACACACATGCATCATTATATTGTGACCCATATGACAATCAGTACTAGAATATTCTAGAGAGTCCGAAACAGAGTACTAGAATATTCTATAAAGTAATGGAAAACAGGAGACCGTGAACAGTAGAACATTCAAGACTATGGAACGGACGGAAACGGAACACCGAATTAGAATAAGAAAACGGTATAAATACGTCGCACACAGACCATGGAGATGAGTAAGAAGTAGAAAGTCAAGCAAGCGATAAGTAATGAGTAAGAAGTAATAAGTGTGGAAGCGATAAGTTTAGAAATCGTTAAGTGTACGGTAAAAAGTAACGGTTGTTATTAACGGACTAATAAAGTGTCACATTAATTCAAAATCGATTCAACGGCTCTTATTTATTCAAAATAATTAATCCAGCGAACCCTAAGCTCGCTACAATTGGTGTCAGAAGTGGGATTAATTATTAGTGAAGTAAATAAGTCTGTGAAAGTGTGTTGTAACGATGTCAGATCGACATTTGGAGGATCTTCGCGTTCCCGAGTTGAAGAAGGAACTTGAGGACCGGAATCTGGATAGCAGAGGACAGAAGCAAATTCTTCGACAGCGTCTGCAAGCAGCAATGGAGGAAGAGGGTATTGATGTCGACACATATGTTTTTACGATTGGACCAGACTGTCCGGATGGAAAAGAAGCAGCGAGTCAATATGGTGCCAATGTAACGGAGAAGAGTTCGCCACAGTTGGACATTTCGGAGATGCTCAGGATGATGATGATAAAATTAGATGCGCGAGCTGCAAAATTGGATGCGCGAGCTACAGACGTTAATGCAAAATTGGACGCACGAGCTGCAGAATTTAAGCAAAATTGGATGCCCAAAGGCAGTGTATGAAAGAATTCTGGGACTCGGAAGCGGAGGATGAGGAGAAATTGGAGCCACATGAAAGGAAGAAACTCAGGAAGAGCAAAGCTATGCCCGACTGCAGTAAGGAAGAGGAGGAAGATGACGATGATGTTACGTGAAGAACTTAAGGATCTCATCGATGATAACCCGATTGAAGAGGACGGTAGTGATGGTGAAGACACTGATGCTTCAGGCCGTTCCCCAAAACAGATTTACAATGATGATGACGAGTTGGACGACTGACTAGAAGACGACGACTGTGACCTTATTGAAGAGAATCTTGGTTTGAAAGTCGAACGCAGAAAGCGTCTCAAGCGTCTGCGTCGTACACAGGACGAAGAAAGTGATGGAGAGGAACAGCACGTCGATGAAGGTTCAGGACGTGAGGCTATAGCCGAACAGCTATTCGACGACGAAGACGATGTTGAACGCCACTCTGAACGTAGTCACAGGGAAACTGAGGCGACAAAACATTTCAATGATGATGAGGAATCGGAGTCAGATGCTGAGGATTTTATTGTAGACGACGAAGGAAGGCCAATTGCTGAGAAGAAGAAAAGACGACTTCTAGTCACTCACGCGTCATTGCAAGACAGTTCGGTGTAGATTTCGACTATGAGGATTTCACTAATTACGACGAGGACGGATATGAACCCGAATACGAACCTAGTGAATTGGAAAGAGGTCACTTTACGGATTTGGACAATGAAATCCGTAAAACGGATATTCCTGAGCGAATGCAATTACGCGAAGTTCCGGTTACGCCTGTTCCAGAGGGACCCAACGAGCTACAAAATGAAGCTGAATGGATTTACAAACAGGCGTTTTGTAAATCAACTGTTTCCGAACAAAAGAGATCAACGGATGTGGAGGTCGAGACCACTATTGTAAGCCACCACATACGGGGGGAAAGATCAAGCAAGCCCTAGATTGTAGGCGTAATCAACAGCTAGAGGTGCAGTTCATTGCGTTCTATAGAGAAGAACACGTGAAACCAGAATTAACGTGCGACGATCTATGAAAAGTCTATTACTACGACGCACGCTGGTGTTTACTGTCAGCTCCAAAGAACAAACCGCTCCAGTTATTTGAAAAGATGCGGAACTACCAGTTGGATACGGTTATGAAATCGACAGATGCTCCCTTTCCGCCAGCAGCTACTACGACGCACGCTGGTGTTTACTTTCAGCTCCAAAGAACAAACCGCTCCAGTTATTTGAAAAGATGCGGAACTACCAGTTGGATACGGTTATGAAATCGACAGATGCTCCAATACCAGATGATATGCGTGTAATTAAAGATGAAGATCTAAACCGCTTACGTGATGTGCAAACTCCAGAAGAGCTTATGGGTGTGCACATGCATTTTCTCTTATACTATTCGCATGAGATCCGTCAGGAAAAGGAAGAATGGCGGCAGGCTAGAGCTGACACGAAAAGGAGAGCAGTAAAAAATTTGGAAGAAGGTCAAGAACTTCCACCGCCGAACGCCAAGATGAAAGTGGTGCATCGCGACCGACTGACGGCTTTTGTTGGCCCGGGAGACCAGTGAACATAGTTCGGGACGAACTAATCTAGGCGGAGGGTAGTGTGACGCATATGACAATCAGTGCTAGAATATTCGAGAAAGTCCGAAACAAAGTACTAGAATATTCTAGAAAGTACTGGAAAACTGGAGACTATGAACAGTATAACATTCAAGGCTATGGAACGGATGGAAACGAAACGCTGAATCAGAATGAGGAAACGGTATAAATACGTCGCACACAGATCATGGAGATAAGTAAGAAGTAGAAAGTGAAGCAAGCGATGAGTAAGAAGCAGTGAAGTAAGAAGTAAGCAGTAAAAGGCACGATAAGTACGGAAGCGATAAGTCAAGAAAACGTTAAGTGTACGGTAAAAGTAACGGTTGCTATTAACGGACTAATAAAGTGTTGTGGCGTTTCTAGCAGATACACACACGACTAGTAAAGAACAACACCACCAAAAGCACATCCATTAAAGCCTTATACCATTTCATTTTTATTTTATTTTTCGCCTCCAACTTTTTATTTTACTTATTACCAAGTAGTTTCTTTTTGTTTTCTACTTGTTATGATTATTATTTTCATTTATCCAGATATAGAGGAGTGTGGTTGAGAGTGTGGGTGCGGGAGCTTAACAATGGCCATGGTTTATGAGTCTCTGAAACGTAACCGGTGCTCCATTAAGACCGAATGGCATACGTTTGAACTCATAATGCTCGTAATTTGTGCTAAACGCTGTCTTATCCCGGTCCTTCTGATCCACTAAGACTTGCTGGTAGCCACTGGCTAAATCGAGCCTGGAAAAATAGCGTGAGTAATCGAGCTGGTCTAAAATGTTCTCTATTCGAGGGAGAGGGCACGCGTCACCAATGGTTTTGTCATTCAGTTTCCTGAATTCGACCACAACTCTCCATCGGGCTTTTCCATCGGGGCCCGCTTTCTTAGGAACTACCAGGAGGAGTCAATCCATGTACACATACCTATACAAAAACAGTCCTTATTCCGAGTAAACAGTGCCAAACAGCGCTCTGAATCATCGATGCGTTGTTATTTTTGTTTCAGTACAGTAGTAAAAATAGCGTCACTTAAATTGCTGTAGCTCAGTATTGTGACGCATATGACAATCAGTACTAGAATATTCTAGAGATTCCGAAACAGAGTACTGGAATATTCTATAAAGTAATGGAAAACTGGAGACCGTGAACAGTAGAACATTCAAGACTATGGAACGGGCGGAAACGAAACGCCGAATCAGAATAAGGAAACGGTATAAATACGTCGCACACAGACCATGGAGATGAGTAAGAAGTAGAAAGTCAAGCAAGCGATAAGTAATGAGTAAGAAGTGATAAGTGTGGAAGCGATAAGTACGGAAGCGATAAGTTTAGAAATCGTTAAGTGTACGGTAAAAAGTAACGGTTGTTATTAACGGACTAATAAAGTGTCACATTAATTCAAAATCGATTCAACGGCTCTTATTTATTCAAAATAATTGATCCAGCAAACCCTAAGCTCGCTACAATATATTAGGAAACTTTATCGGCGCCCCTGTCAGCCAGCGTACCCTGCCACACACGTGCGCAGCACATTTTCCTGGGTTATACACAGTCTCGGCAGTCTTTTGTCCAATCGACAAAAGCGGTTTGCCATTCTAGTGCCTAACCGCCAAGAATCGATTTCTCCAGCATATAAACATGCATACAAAGAATTCGACCCTTTTTCGCCAGCAAAGATACAGTGCACAATCACCATTGTGTATCTGAATTGCTTTTAGTATCAATTTTCCTAATGGCTTGCAGACTATTTACGCAGATGCACCATGTCTCCTATGATGTCCTTTGTTTATCCCCTTTTCTCAGTTTCGTTCACAGTAGCACTGACCACTTTCTAAGAAAAATCAGTTCGGAAGCGGAAGTATCGAGTGAACGTGTCGGGGATAGTAGTGAACCAGGACCCGTGCCGGCACCCCGACTATATACCCCACAGGATTCGTTCAGACCATAAGAGGTCGTGGGCGGGCGGGGGGGGGGGGGGGTGGCGTATATAGAAAAGGCGAAGAATTCCTTAGATCATTGTTTCACGAATACTAGGGCAGAATTGTTTTTCCGGATCGTCTCATCAATGTGAAAGAGGAAGTTAAGTTCCCTGTCGCAACGGATCCGAAGATCTCGAATACATTGGACAATGGTCAGGGGTTGGTTATGAAGGGTATAGAAATGTGAGGATGAGTGAATACGCTTATGAGAAAAGGTTATAGATTGGGATTTGGCGATGTTAAATACAAAGACATTTTTGTCACACCAAGTCCAGAAGCAGTCAAGGTCAGATTGCAGCAGTGCAGAATCAAGTGGTGACTCGATGATCTTGTATAACTTGGTATCATCAACATATAGGGACAAACTAGAATTCTTAATGACCTTATCGATGTCATTACTGGCCACTATAAATAGGAGAGGACCCAGGTGGCTACCTTGAAGCACCCCAGAGACGGCAAGGAAGGTGCTGAATATATTCGACATGAGCCGAACGGAATAAAGTCTCTTCTTTAGATAGGAAGAAATCCATATCAGCATTCCAGGTTCGAAGCCGAGGGTGGATACTTTGAACAGGATTAAATTGTAGGAGATTTTGTCGAATGCTTTACTGGGGTCGGTCGAGACCATATCGTCCTCGTAACCGTGCTCTAGTGCTGAGAATGTAAAGGAAGTGAACTGAACGACGTTGGTTGTAGTTGATCGGCCATTAAGAAAACCATGTTACCTTGGTGAAATAAAAGGTTTGCAAGGAAACTATGCGATTCGCACAGAATGCTTTCGAGAATCTTAGGTAAGTGGGACAGTTTGGCGATGGGGCGGTAGTTCGCGACATCGTTTTCGGGACCCCTCTTGTGAACGGGGATGATGAAGGAGGTTTTCCAAATATGGGAGAATACGCCTTGAGAGAGTGAGAGATTAAAGATCAGTGTGCGGGGAGCAGAGAGAATGGATGAGCATTTTTTGAGAAGGATTGCAGGGATTCTATCAGGGCCCTGTGTAAACTCGTCTTTGAGTTCCAGTAGCTTGGACTCAATTAAGGAGGAGTGTTACGGCCTCCTCGATAGTATAGTGGTTAGAATACCCTCCTGTCACGCGGGAGACCCGGGTTCGATTCCCCGTCGGGGAACCTCTGACGCAAGACTAACGACCTTGCTAAAAAAAAAAAAACAATTCATTATGGAAAATTTAACAAGCCTTAGGACTTGGTAAATAAGACCAAGACCGGTGCCCGGTTGTAGTGCCGATGATGATGATGATGTTACGCATCTCGCGCCCGTATCCTCACTGCCCGCAAATTTCCCCTCTCTACATGTAAAGAAAAGAAAAATCGTCAAGTAATTAATTTGCATAAAATGCTTTATACAAATTCTACCTGGCAATAAATATAATAAAAAAAGGCGTTGGCGCCGGATAAAAAATAGGAACGTCAACGGCAAAAATATAATGAATGATAATAATTGAATATCGAAAAGAGGTTGAGACACAAGGCGAGAGATATCTGCCAGCAAAAAAAAAAGGAGCACATAATAAAATGAAATAAATTTAGTTGAGATACTCCTATTGCACATAAGTAAGAAGTGTGACCGCACCGGGTTCCACTGCAATTCATTACAAAAATCAGGATCAGTAATAGTCAACATCAACACCATCAACAGACTAGCCAACTGAACGGGGAGTCAAGAACTCAACGCCTCCCTGCAACCTGCATACCGGTGACCAGCAAGAACGACCGCTCCACGGTCCGTACAAGTAAGTCACTTTACTTACCCCTTCCCTTACTATATTGTATTTAAATTGTGTATTTATATAACAGGAGTTGTGAAGAAAGGGTCCGAGGGAAAACTTAGGTAGGTAGTTAGAGTATGACGGGTCAGGAACAAAGGAGTCATTTGTGAATGAGTGGCGAAGAAGTTAGCAATAGTAACAGGATCAGATGAGGTATGAGAGTTTAAGGTAAGCGATATGGGGTATTCGTCGGATCTACGTTTATGATTGACGAACTGGAAGAATGTTTTGGGGTCATTTTTGAGATTGGTCTAAGTTTTGGTTAGATAGTTGCAATAAAGGTTGTTGAAAAGTTCTGTGAATTGGAGGTAACAGCCAAGAAAGTTGGAATAGTCAGGTATAGTTCGATTGCAAGAGCAGGTGATTCATAACTTATTCCTTTTATTACGCAGGCAGCGAAGCTTGTGATTGTACCATGGCGGGGTAGAGGTTGATGTTCTTTGTCTAGAGTAGGGAACGAGCAGGAAAATATACTAAAGGATTTTGGTATATAAGTGGGTGATGGCATCTTTAACGGATGGGTGATCGTAGTTGAACCAAAGGTGGCCTAGGTAGTCGTTGATGAGGCGGAAATGAGCTTTATGGAAATCGTAGGCAAAGTGATTGAGTGGGGGGGGGGGGGGGGGGGGGCACGCGAGTGGACTCGGAATAAAGTCATGAGAAGAGATGGGTGGTGGTTGTCTATAGATGTAAGCACACGAAGAGGCTGGGTGAGACAAATGTATTGATAGCGTGTTTTATAAAGATGAGGTCAAGCCCAAGAGGTTTCGTACGTTACTGATCTGACAGACGCAAGAATCATCTGTTCGATCAATGAAGAGACATTCCTTGGCCGAGGTGGGGTGGGAGGTGAAGTGCGAATGATTGTCAGATAAAGCCCAATTGAGTTATGGAAGACTAAAATCTCCAAAGACGATGGTGTCGTCCCCGCATTACTCTGGTCCATTATGTGGTCGATAGTATTAAGAGCACGCTCGTAAACTTCAATAGTCTGGAATAGCAAAATATAGAAGCACATGACAAAGATTGATTTCCGAGGAAGAGTGATTTTGACAGTCACAAAGTTCAGCTTGAAGGAGGTGGGGAAAGCGACAAGTGACGACTCGAGGTTGTTGCGGACAGCGATGACCACTCCTCGACTGGAAGAAAAATCAGTAGTATGATTGAGGAGGTCGTCGCGGAAGATGGTTAACGTGAGGGGAAACAGTTCCTGGTTATGAATGCTGTGGATTAAGTTTGTTTCACTTAAAGCGAAAATGTCGACAGGTAATTCAGAGGAGTTTTTCACAATGGATTGGGTCTTTGAGCGAAGACCTCTTACGTTCTGATAATAGAGGGTAGGGATGTTATACTGACGGTTTCGGGAGGGAGTAGGGGAAGTAGGGGTTTGGGGACGAAAAAACTTGTTGAGGACGGCTTTACTCCGTTGAAGATGTGATAACGTTCTGGGGTGAACGAAGTGTCCGAAAGCTTTTAGGTCATTCGATACTTTGTGAGGGGATAAATTGAAAATTATGTGAAATTTTACGAATAGATTGTGGAGACTGGAGACGTCAGTGGGTAAACCTTCCTGTTGAATAGAGAGTTTTATACTAGTTTTTGTTTTGCCTTCATAGTAGACAGAATCAGATTTGTCGTGGAGATACGCTAGAAGGAGACGAATATTTTCATATCTCTTTCGGTCTCTAAGTTCGGAAAGTGCGTAGCGGCAATCAGATGTTTGGGTGGTAAGCTGTGTGATTTTTACTGCGGGGGGGGGGGGGGGGGGCTGTACGTCACCATCATCATGCTCCACCGGCCTGCACGGTCAATTTAAAATGGAAGAAAGTTCATGCGAAGAATAAATCACAGGGCCACAGACATTCACACAAAAAGGCGGTTACAAGCCAGAAGCGTATCAGCTCTACCAGTACTGAACCTTCTGACACTCGAAAGCAGAGCAAGAACCCCACTACGGATTTGAAACAACGACAACACCGACTACAACACCGTCAACCCAAGACGAACCGTAACCACTCTAGTTCTACTAGTACGGATTCTTCGAAGACTCCAAACCAGAGCGATCAATAAAAGAAGAGTGATCAACGATGTACATTTTGCGGACGACACACCCACACGGCAGCAGTGTGTCGACAGAAGGCAAAATGGGAGAGGTCGGAAAACTGCTAGAGCTCGGATCGGACCGGCCGAATTAAACTCACACAATGCTAAAAACTGCTCTCAGTTTGCACCAATGAAAGTGCCAGTTGTCCGATTCTCTTTAGACATTGACCGTAGAAAGACTGCACGCCTAATTGTGGACACCGGCGCTGAGATCAGTCATCTTAAGCTTGTTATATATTCTTAAGTAACAATTTAAATATAATTTAAGTATGGTATAGGAAAAGGGGACGGGACTTACTTGGTGTTTTTTCTTGAAGTGTTGGACCGTTCCTTGGTCGTTGTGGCTGGTACCTGGGTGCAAGGGTTGTTGAGTTTTGATCTGCCTGGTACGGTCCGCTTGTCCGTTGTTCCGGGACTTTGTGTTGAGGTGTAAAAGGAGTGGCTTGGCTTTCGGTTGATTTAACTTTGCTCCTTTATTTCGAAAGATTTGCTCTTGGTGTTTTTTCTTGATTTTATACCGGATTTTTACTTGTTTGGGGAAATTCCAAACAGTTTCCCTGTCCATTAACCATACAATTCCTAGACAAGAAGTCGTCCTCGGAAGTCGGAGTCTGTGGGGAGGTGAGGGGGTATTTTGCGGCGTACGGCAGGGGTTCGCTATCACCCACCAACAAGTCCTTCACAAAAACCGCCGTCCGAAATTCGAGCACCAAAAGTAAATGTAAATAAAAGGCACCGGGAGAGTTTGGTTGTGTAAAGCTTCCTTTATTTAACTGTTAAAATATTGTTCATGTTCCTTTTATGTTGTCACTTGCCTTCTTTCTCACATCAATCTTTATACTACAAGAGGAGATCTATGTACAGTAATAATACTTCGCGCCCGCCCAAAGGGCAAACGCTACACAAGTTTGGTGTGTCTTTGGCGAGGGGAAATAAGGTTTTTTGGTCTATGGATTCTCGGTCATTTCCTTAATATTTAAAGAGCGTGTTGATACCGGGAAGGGCGGTTTATTTTACGTACATGGCGCACATGCGTTTAGCTGGATGCCTTCGGGCGTTGCCGGAATGTCGTACACAGAGACGGCGGTTTAGTTTCACAAATCAGTCCTAACCGTCGAGTTCGATTCGCTAGTTAATCGTGCTAATCACGAGTTCAATTTCACAAATCAGTCCAACTCGTTGCGTTCAATTCGCTAGTTAATTTTACTAACCACGATGTCGTTTGTTACCGCCCGACCGTTCGTTTACCGCGGTTGAAATTGGTTTGGGACGTGTATTAAAGAAATGAACATATGGGGACACGGGCAATCGTACTTGGAACGACTTTTACACTCGACTCTGAGCGTGCCGACCGGGCGGGTGGTTGGAAGCGGGTGTGCGTGTGTGCACGCGGTGGTGGTTGGATATCGACTGACTTACGAATGAGAATAATTCATTTATTGCGTCGTGGCGGTGCGCCATGGCAAAATTAGGCTCGCTGCCAATTACAAAGAATTTGCCGTACAGGCTGGGTTGAATTCGTTGGTTGGGTGTACCGGGAAATTGGCTTTGGGAACGCGAGCAAGTATGGGCATGCATTTTCGGGGGAAATTGGAATTGCTTGGGTGCAAGCATGGAATATCGTGCAGATAGAATATTAACCGGAGTCATTTCGGGGAAATGTATGCGGCTTGGTTAATTGTTAATGTTCCGTTGAGGATTTGGATATGCGTTTGTTATGGCATATGAATTTCGGGGAAATTAAGGTTGCTTGGTCACAAAGAGGAAATATGAATTAAGTGGAGAATTGACCGAAGCAATTTTGGGAAAATGAATGCGCGGATGATTAGAATATATTCTGTTGAATTATATTCTGTTTGGAGTTTGGAAAATGGTTTTTATTGCGGATTGGTGAGATGTATGCTATTGCGGATTGGGTTTTTGCATGTTTGCAGGTTGGGGTTGTGGGTTGTTTCTCCGTGTGATGTAGAGAACCCCCACAAGTCTATCACCTGAAAACTACAGGAGATTTGTTGGGGTAATTTGTGCATCCCCTTGCAATAGCCTCTAGACTTACCTTTTCCAAAAAGAGTTTGGAGAGTAGTCGCTTTTTCTGTATCCAATGTGGTTCCATATTGGAGTGCCTTCAACTTAATAAGGCTGATCTCCCCACCTGTGTCCACTATTAGACGTATAGTGTTTCTACAACCAATATCTAATGAGAGCTAGACGACCGGGTCTTTCGTTGGTGGGAGATGAGGACAGGTTTGATTATTTGGTGACCTTAGTTCGGTCGGGTTGGGGAATTCCGACCCGACCTCTGGGAGTTTTTCGACTTCTCCCATTTGCTCTTTGTCGACACACTGCCGTCGTGGGGTTGTGTCGCCTGCAAAATGTGCACCATTGACCTGTCGCCGATATCCCTGCTTTGGAGTCTCTGACACGTCTGTAGCGGTTGAGTTCGATTGGCTACGGTTCGACTCTGGTCGACGGCGGTGTACTCGGTGCCGACGTTTTTTCAGTTTTCGAGCTTCAACATGTTCAGTACTGTTGGTACTGGTACTGCTCTTGTCCCGTGCTTGGTGACCGCCTTTGTCGCGTGACTGTCTATAGTCCTTCGAATTTCTTTTCGTATGGATTGTTTGCCTTTCGGTATTTACCGTGCAGGTCGGTGGAGTGTGGTCGCGGAGTATAGGCTCAACCACTTTATTGTCTGTATCTGCTGGTGACTTTTGGCATTTTATCCACATTGCCTTGCAATGACACTCGTCCCACATGTGACCCTTTCGGTCACAAAACTCACAACAACATCGAATGCTATACACTCTATGATTCGATGCTGTTGCTTGTTTCTAAGTAGTTGGTCTATCTTGCTTTTGATTTGTTGCATTCCGGGCACCCTTTGTTGGGTTTGTGGCCTTGGTCGGGGAGACTCAGGATTCTGTGCAAGTGGCTGTGTTTTTTGTGTACGACAATCTTGGGCATCGTGCCCATATTGATGGCACTTCGTGCACAGCGGGATGTTCCGGCATCGGAGGCATTCATCATACAAATGACCTCTCTTGTTGCAGAAACTGCATGTCATACGTGCAACAAATGCGTGCGGTGCAGGTTTATCCCGGCCTTGGTTGGACAAATTACTATGGTAGTCTCCTCCGCCTCTCTGATGGTGCCATGGTACCTCAGGCTTTTAGGTTTAGACCCTATTGGCCCTTTAGAAGATCGCGGTGGTGTTTCCGACCTAATCGGGGGTTCCCGGGTTGGGGGCGTGTAACAGGGAGGGGTCTTTCTGCCAACCTAGTGTTGGTGTTGTTATTATTGGCCCCTATTGCCTGAGAAGCATCGATTACAGATCTATGTTGCCCGTGTCTCGATTCCTGGGGGTTTTGCCAAGTATCTTCGCAGGTCTGGTCTGAAACCCTACTTGTTTCCTGTGGGAGATCTTGTTCATCCTACCAATAGTAGATGGGATTGTTCCTCAATATGGATTGTCTATTAGGTGGAGTGGGGGCATGGTATCTGTCATCTCTATCAGGTGAAGGTGACTGGTCATGGTGCGTATCCCTCACCTCGGTGGTGTCCTATCATACTATCCGCTATTACTCCTCATATCATTTTGAGTTTTGCTGTGTCTGCGCTCGTATCGTGGCCGTACGTGCGGATTGCTGTTTTTTTGCAGCCCGCTACTGCTTGTGTTACTTTTGACGTGAAGTCTGCGACATCCTCTTTGCAGGATTGTCGCATATGAGAGAGTTTCGAATGCAACTCCTCATAAGAAGCGTGTGGCAGTAGTGCATTACAGAGTTGTTGTTCGTACTCCTCGAAAGTTGCTGGGAGGTTTTCCTTAAAAATGCGGCGAGCTTTCCCACTTAACACTTAACCTAATCGTATTTTGAAGAAGGTGAATAGTGCCCAGATAGAGGCACTCAACATCATGAATTATCCCGAATCCATTGACCGGATCAAGGTGGAGTTGTTTCCAACACAAGAATTTTCCTTCTTTCCGTTGGAAAACCGGGAGAATGTTCATGTCGGTGGGCGAGTAAATACGTCAACGGGAATTAATTCTGATAAAAAATCTTCGGAGGCGGAACACCTCCAATACATTCGATATATTTTCCCGGAGGATGCGCTACCTCTTGAATCACCAAAAGATTCAAGAGAAAACCTAAGTCCTCAAGAGTGTCAATCCATAGTGGAAATATGTGAGGAGTTTAATGACATTTTTCACCTCAAAGGCGACCTCCTGACGTATACCAGTGCAACAATACATGAAATACCTTTGGTACAGGACCAAGCGCCCATAAACCAAGGAATGTATCGTCTGCCTGAGTGCGAAAAACTGGTGATTAGTGAGCAAGTACGGGATATATATATTTTTTTTATTTACTGGCCTGTAGGAACCGGGAAATTCATGACCTCACCGACTCGGTTCCGCCATTGTTCCCTGTCCTGTGCGCTCTCCCTCCACGTTCGATCCGATCTCCTCGAGGTCCAATCTAACATTGTCCTCCTATCTCCGTCGCGGCCGTCCTGTCGGTCTCTTCCCCGTTAGTTTACCGTCAAGAATTCGATGCACGGTCCTATCATCACCCATTCGCGCCACGTGTCCGGCCCATCTTAATCTTCGCGACTTGATCACTCTCACTATCGTAGGTTTGCGGTATAGCTCTTCCAGTTCGTGGTTGTGGAGTTTCCTCCATTGTCCTGACTCCTCGTCATATTTACCGCCAAATATACCCCTTAAGACTTTATTCTCGAATACGCGGAATTTGTTCTCTTCCAGTTTTGTGAGAGCCCATGTTTCGCATCCGTATAGAGCAATCGGCATGATTATGGTTCTATAGACACGGAGCTTTATATTACGTGATAGCAGTTTGGATTTTAATAGTTTACTGCCTACATGCCAACTAGCGTTGCCGGAATGTAGTCTTTTGTTAATTTCCCTTGACCTTTCGTTTTTGGTCGTCAGTATCGTTCCCAGATATTTAAATTCTTTGACATTTTCAAATATCTTGCCCCTGACGTTTATATGTGTTCTCTGAGGTCCACCTGCTCTCGTCGTAATCATGTATTTCGTTTTGTCTTCGTTTATTTCTAGGCCCACCTCTTCTGCCGCTTGCATGATAATTTCACAGTTTTTACTTATAGTTTCGAGATTATCGCCGAGAACGACGATGTCATCCACACACGCGAGCACTTGTGTGAACCCGTTCAGGGATGATCCGGCCGTGCTGTCGTCTTGTACCTTTCTGATAACATACTCGAGGACAAGGTTAAAAAGGCATGGTGAGAGGCCACCCCCCTGTTTTAGTCCGTCCCGGATTTCAAATGGTTCTGAGAGGTGGTTTTCTATTCTAACTCGCCCTTTGTTTTCGTTCATGCAAATTTGAATGAGGGCGGCATATTTTTTCGGGACTCCCAGCTCAACTACAATATGATAGAGTCTTTGCCTTGCGACCGAGTCGTAGGCTTTTTTGAAGTCAACGAACAGTTGGTCAACCGTCTCTCCGTATTCCCACTTCTTTTCAAGCAGTTGCCTTATTGTGAACATCTGGTCGCTTGTTGACCGGTTCCAACGGAATCCGCACTGGTAGTCTCCCAATATTTCTTCTGCGTACGGTGTGATTCTTGCCAGTATGACATTTGTTAATATTTTGTATGTGATTGGGAGCAATGATATTCCTCTGTAATTTTCGCAGTCAGATCTGTCGTCTTTTTTGAAAATGGGGATGACTATTGAGGTTTTCCATTCTTCCGGAATGACTTCCTTGTCCCATATTATTTTAACCAGTTGGTGAATCTTTCGAGCGGTTGCCTCTCCTCCATGCTTCACAAGCTCTGCCGGTATGCAATCGATTCCGGGGACCTTGTTGTTTTTCAGTCGATTTATCGCGTCTACAACTTCGTCGAAAGAGGGCTCTGGGATCTGGGGCTCGGCTGTGTGTACGTCTGGTGCGTTTATTTGTGGTTGATGGGTGCGCACATTGAGCATGTTTTCAAAGTACTGCTTCCATCTTGTCACGATATTTTTTGTTTCTGTCACCAGACAGCCGTTTGTGTCTCGGATTATTTTGGCTCTCCCTCGGTAGCCATTTCTAATTGAATTTATGCCGGCACACGTACCTCTGCTGTTCTTTGCTCTGGCATTTTCTATGATTTTTTCGATCCGAGTCTTCTCCCATTCGCATTTTTTGCGTTTGAAAAGTCTAGTTGTTTCTTTCCGAATTGTCGCGTATCTTACAGCGTTGACTTCATCATATGCTTCTAAGTGGATCATTCTGAGGCGTTTACGTTCTTCGATATTTGCCCTGCACTCATCGTCAAACCAAGGTTTGGACTTTGTTGTTTTCTTAAATCCTAATACCTCTTGGGCTGTTTGTTTGATTGTGTCTCTGATCGATGCCCATTTAGTGTCCACACTATTGGCTTCCTCTTCCTCACTAGTTCGTCTTGATATTCCGCCATTTTACGTAGGTCTTTTAGTTTATCAATCTCGAACTTTTTGCTCTTCTCCTGTGACTGTCCATGTGGGTTTGCTGCAAGCCGACTTCTAATTTTGCCCATCACTAGAAGGTGATCGGAGTCGCAATCTGTTCCTCTATATGATCTTACGTCAAGGATATTCGAGTGGTGTCTTTTGTCTATGAGGAAGTGGTCTACTTGGTTACGCGTTACGCCGTCGGGTGATATCCATGTGGCTTTATGGATTTACTTGTGCTTAAACATCGTGCTCTTCACTACCAGATCTTTTGACGCTGCGAACGTTATAATTCGAATACCATTATCATTTGAAACGTCATGTAGGCTTTCTTTACCTATGGTTGGTTGGAAGATATCTTCCTTTCCAATTTTCGCATTGAGGTCCCAGAGGAGGATTTTAACATCGAATGATGAGATCCCATCAAATACTTCTTCTAGGGTCTCGTAGAACGTGTCCTTCGTTTCTTCGTCGGTAGATTTCGTTAGGGCGTGTACGTTTATAAATACATGATTGTACCATGGACCCTGTATTTTTAGCACCGACATTCGGTCATTAATAAATTTCACATCTTTTACATGGGACGTAATCTTCTTGCTTATGATGAAGCCAGTTCCGAGGTTATGTGTATCGGTACCTCCACACACCAGTGTAAACCCGTTGGTTTCGATTACTTGATGTGGGAGTCGAACTTTCTGAAGCGCGACGATGTCCATTTTATATTGTTTCGCGTTTTCTACGACCGTCTGTATCGCGCCTGGTTTATATAACGTTCGAACATTCCACGTGCCGACGCGTATATCCCGTTTTTTCAGTTTTTCCCTACGTCTTCTTTTTGCCGAGTCGGTGTTTTCTTGATGATTTTTTCCCTTATGGTAGTGTCGGCTCATCACACCTACGCCTACCGGGTTTTTCGTGGGATTGTTTTTTGTATATTGGTTATTCATTTTTGATCCCACGAGACTTGGGGTTTCAAATAATCCGCCACATCAGAGCCCCGTTTTGATGTGGTAAGGTCTGCTCACTGCTCTGATTCGACCCGGTCTCAGAGAGGCGCCGTTATAATACAGCCGGTATACCCCTGGCTGCAAACCATCCAATGGGCACGTTGACGCGTAACACCCTGGATTAGGGGTGGTAGATCTTTGTGTGTTACTCCTCGCTAGCCTGCCTGACATGGGTGACCCTGCTGGAGGCATATGCTTCGGTCAGCATAGCCTGAGTGATTCATTGTACTTTAAGCACCCGCACCACGTCAAGGTTTCTACCAAGCGGGGGAAGTACGGGATATGCTAGAGAATTATATCATTCAACCAAACAAGAGCCCGTGGAACTCACTCCTCCTGGTAGTTCCTAAGAAAGCGGACCCCGATGGAAAAGCCCGATGGAGAGTTGTGGTCGAATTCAGGAAACTGAATGACAAAACCATTGGTGACGCGTGCCCTCTCCCTCGAATAGAGAACATTTTAGACCAGCTCGATTACTCACGCTATTTTTCCAGGCTCGATTTAGCCAGTGGCTACCAGCAAGTCTTAGTGGATCAGAAGGACCGGGATAAGACAGCGTTTAGCACAAATTACGGGCATTATGAGTTCAAACGTATGCCATTCGGTCTTAATGGAGCACCGGTTACGTTTCAGAGACTCATAAACCATGGCCATTGTTAAGCTCCCACACCCACACTCTCAACCACACTCCTCTATATCTGGATAAATGAAAATAATAATCATAACAAGTAGAAAACAAAAAGAAACTACTTGGTAATAAGTAAAATAAAAAGTTGGAGGCGAAAAATAAAATAAAAATGAAATGGTATAAGGCTTTAATGGATGTGCTTTTGGTGGTGTTGTTCTTTACTAGTCGTGTGTGTATCTGCTAGAAACGCCACAACACTTTATTAGTCCGTTAATAACAACCGTTACTTTTACCGTACACTTAACGATTTCTTGACTTATCGCTTCCGTACTTATCGCGCCTTTTACTGCTTACTTCTTACTTCACTGCTTCTTACTCATCGCTTGCTTCACTTTCTACTTCTTACTTATCTCCATGATCTGTGTGCGACGTATTTATACCGTTTCCTCATTCTGATTCAGCGTTTCGTTTCCATCCGTTCCATAGCCTTGAATGTTATACTGTTCATAGTCTCCAGTTTTCCAGTACTTTCTAGAATATTCTAGTACTTTGTTTCGGACTTTCTCGAATATTCTAGCACTGATTGTCATATGCGTCACACTACCCTCCGCCTAGATTAGTTCGTCCCGAACTAAGTTCACTGGTCCTCTGGGCTAACCAAAGTTGCCAGTCGGTCACGATGTACCACTTTCATCTTGGCGTTCGGCGGTGGAAGTTCTTGACCTTCTTCCAAATTTTCTACTACTCTCCTTTTCGCGTCAGCTCTAGCCTGCCGCCATTCTTCCTTTTCCTGACGACGGAATTCCTCTTGTATTTTAGGGATCTCATGCGAATAGTATAAGAGAAAATACATGTGCACACCCTTAAGCTCTTTTGGAATTTGCACATCACGTAAGCGATTTAGATCTTCATGTTTAATTACCCGCATATCATCTGGTATTGGAGCATCTGTCGATTTCATAACCGTATCCACCTGGTATTATAGTTCCTCATCTTTTCAAATAACTGGAGCGGTTTGTTCTTTGGAACTGACAGTAAACACCAGCGTGCGTCGTAGTAATAGACTTTCCATAGAACGTCGCACGTTAATTCTGGTTTCACGTGTTCTTCTCTATAGAACGCAATAAACGGCACCTCTAGCTGTTGATTACGCCTACAATCTAGGGCTTGCTTGATCTTTCCCCCCGTATGTGGTGGCTTACAATAGCGGTCTCGACCTCCAACATCCGTTGATCTCTCTTGTTCGGAAACAGTTGATTTACAAAACGCCTGTTTGTAAATCCATTCAGCTTCATCTTGTAGCTCGTTGGGTCCCTCTGGAACAGGCGTAACCGGAACTTCGCGTAATTGCATTCGCTCAGGAATATCCGTTTTGCGGATTTCATTGTCCAAATCCGTAAAGTGACCCCTTTTCAATTCACTAGGTTCGTATTCGGGTTCATATCCGTCCTCGTCATAATTAGTGAAATCCTCATAGTCGAAATCTACACCGAAACTGTTCTGACCTTCTTGCAATAACGCAGCAGTGACTAGAAGTCGTCTTTTCTTCTTCTTCTCAGTAATTGGCCTTCCTTTGTCGTCTACAATAAAATCATCAGCATCAGACTCCGATTCCTCATCATCCATCATTGAAATGTTTTGTCGCCTCAGTTTCCCTGTGACTACGTTCAGAGCGGCGTTCAACATCGTCTTCGTCGTCGAATAGCTGTTCGGCTATAGCCTCACGTGCTGAACCTTCATCGACGTGCTGTTCCTCTCCAACACTTTCTTCGTCATGTGTACGACGTAGACGCTTGGAACGCTTTCTGCGTTCGACTTTCAAACCAAGATTCTCTTCAATAAGGTCACAGTCGTCGTCTTCCAGTCGGTCGTCCAATTCGTCATCATCATTGTAAATCTGTTTCGGAGAACGGCCTGAAGCATTAGTGTCTTCAGCATCACTGCCGTCCTCTTCAATCGGGTTATCATCGATGAGATCCTTAAGTTCTTCACGTAACATCATCGTCATCTTCCTCCTATTCCTCACAGCTGTCGGGCATAGCTTTGCTCTTTCTGAGTTTCTTCCTTTCATGTGGCTCCAATTCCTCCTCATCCTCAGATCCTTCCGCTTCCGAGTCCCAGAATTCTTTCATACACTGCTTTTGGGCATCCAATTTTGCATTAACCTCTGCAGCTCGCGCATTCAATTTTGCCTTAAACTCTGCAGCTCACGCGTCCAATTTTACATCTCGCGCATCTAATTTTGCCTTAAACTCTTTAGCTCGCGCGTCCAATTTTGCCATCATCATCCTGAACATCTCCGAAATGTCCAACGGTGGCGAACTCTTCTCCGTTACATTGGCACCATCTTGACTCGCTGTTTCTTCTTCATCCGGACAGTCCGGCCCACTCGTAAAAGTATCTGTGCCGACATTAATATCCTCTTCTTCTATTGCTGCTTGCAGACGTTGTCGAAGAATTTGCTTCTGTCCTCTCCTATCCAGATTCCGGTCCTGAAGTTCCTTCTTCAACTCAGGAACGCGAAGATCCTCCAAATGTCGACCTGACATCGTTACTTCACCAATAATTAATCCCACTTCTGACACCAATTGTAACGAGCTTAGGGTTCGCTGGATTAATTATTTTTAATAAATAAGAGCCGTTAAATCGATTTTGAATTAATGTAACAACTATAGCGTTTGCGACGATAGTGAAGAGCGAGTGATTCGAACCGACGCTATCACGGTTAGAATCACTAAAAGATAGAACCAAAGCTCTTACCCATCAGGCCACTGCCGCTTATGTGAATTTGATTTCTAAACTCAAACACATTCGACTAATGTGGTAATGGTATATTATTGCTATGGTATACGGCTTTAATGGATGTGCTTTTGGTGGTGTTGTTCTTTACTAGTCGTGTGTGTATCTGCTAGAAACGCCACAACACTTTATTAGTCCGTTAATAACAACCGTTACTTTTACCGTATACTTAACAATTTCTTGACTTATCGCTTCCGTACTTATCGCGTCTTTTACTGCTTCTTCTTACTTCACTGCTTCTTACTTATCGCTTGCCTCACTTCTTAATCATCTCCATGATCTGTGTGCGACGTATTTAACAGGCCAATTGAAAAGTCCCCGGCCTGGCACATAGATGGCGACACTAGAATTAGTTAGCCCTGTTATGTTATGTATAACAATTAAATATATTTAGGGTAAGAAGGGGACTTACTGTGATTAAGTTAGAGCGAACGTTGAGCGGTCGCTGTGCTGTTGTTGTTGTTTTGTTCCGAAAGTCTGCAAGGCATCTAGTTCATCCACAATCTTGTCACCTTGAACTATTTTATTTATCAACGGGCTGTTATTACATTCTGCTTTGATCTCTTTGATCTCCTCTTCGTCAGATGAAAGAAGATAGTCTTGTATAGGTAATGCCGCAACGCCAGAACTTTCAGCTGCCTCGCCGTCTTCTGTTAGAACATATGCATTTGACCCATCTTTGCTTAATGTGTCACGTCGTTTGTGAATCACTTCCTTGCGTTTTCTAATCTTCTCTTTGTTCTCTTTGTACTTTTTTGATTATATATGCGATACTCTAGGTGTGCAAAACATTCGAAGATTTACGACGAATTGTCATTTTTCCGAATTTATTTCCGGGGTATTATGTTTTATTTTATTTTTTTTTTCTCCGCCAAGTAGAATTTGCATAAAGTAGTTTATGCAAATTAGCTACTTGGCGCGTTATTTCCCTTTTTCAGGTAAAGAGGGGAATCAAAGGGGGATTAGTGGATTCTGGGGGGACCTGCACTCAATGTCGGTCCGTAACAGCCCTAACCTTCAAAAGACGCGTGTATAAATTTGACAGATGTCGGATCATTGGTTTGTGAATTATAGTATTTTGAGTGAAGCAACTTCTGTTATTGTAAAAAAAATGGATAAAAAGGAATTTCGCGTGTTGATAAAATATTGCTTTTTGAAGGGAAAAAATACAGTTGAAGCAAAAACTTGGCTTGATGGCGAGTTTCCAGACGCCGCCCCAGGAAAATCAACCATCAAGGATTGGTATGCTAAGTTTAGACGTGATGAAATGAGCACCGAAGACGGTGAACGCAGTGGACGCCCAAAAGAGGTTGTTACCGACGAAAACATTAGAAAAATCCACAAAATGATTTTGAATGACCGTAAATTGAAATTGAATGAAATAGCAGGCACTCTAAAGATATCAACTGAACGTGTGCATCATATCATTCACGAATATTTGGGTATGAGAAAGCTCTGTGCAAAGTGGGTGCCGCGCGAGCTCACTTTTGACCAAAATCAACGACGAGTTGATGATTCGGAGCAGTGTTTGGAGATGATCAAGCGTAATAAACCCGAGTTCTTGCGTCGATATGTGACAATGGATGAAACATGGCTCCATCATTTCACTCCGAAGTCCAACCGACAGTCATCCGAGTGGACTGCACACGATGAACCCGCCCCAAAGCGTGGAAGAACGCAACAGTCGGCTGGCAAGGTTATGGCGTCTGTATTTTGGGATGCGCGCGGAATAATTTTCATTGACTATCTTGAAAAAGGAAGGACCATCAACAGCGACTATTACACAGCGTTATTGGGCCGTTTGAAGGACGAAAACGCCGAAAAACGACCGCATTTGAAGAAAAAGAAAGTGCTGCTTCACCAAGACAATGCACCGTGTCACAAGTCAGTGAAAACGATGGCAAAAATCCATGAATTGGGCTTCGAATCGCTTCCGCATCCACCGTATTCTCCAGATCTGGCCCCCAGCGACTATTTCCTGTTCTCAGATCTCAAAAGAATGCTCGCTGGGAGGAAATTTTCGTCGAATGAAGGGGTGACCGCCGAAACTGAGGCCTATTTTGAAGCAAAGGACAAATCGTACTACAAAAAAGGTATCGAAAAGTTGGAGGGTCGCTATAATCAGTGTATCACCCTCGAAGGGAATTATGTTGAATAAAAAAAAACGAATTTTGCCAAAAAAATGTGTTTTACTATGGAAGGCCGGGGACTTTTCAATTGACCTACCGTTTCCTCATTCTGATTCAGCGTTTCGTTTCCATCCGTTCCATAGCCTTGAATGTTCTACTGTTCATAGTCTCCAGTTTTCCAGTACTTTCTACAATATTCTAATACTTTGTTTCGGACTTCCTCGAATATTCTAGTCCTGATTGTCATATGCGTCACAGTATTAAAAGCAAGGATAGATTCTTCGAAGATTGGCGTGAAATGTTTCATTATTTATTTATTAATAACTAGGGGGCTTTGTGCCCAGCTCGCCACGCCCGCCAATCCCCGTATCAGTTTTAATGTAATTATCAACAAGTTTAAATTAATTTTCAACTTCAATGTAACGATTGCACGATAGTGTAAATCTAATGTACGCTTCCTTTCAATTTGTTCAGTTGTCATGTTCTCTATGTGGCTTTTTGCTACCTGTTCTATAGACATATTTGCTACGCGCCTTTTTGAATTTATTTCTTCCTTTTTCTTTTCATAATATCGTTTTTTTTTTATTGCCAACTGACGCTCGCGATGTTCTTCGGGTGATGGGTTTAATTTTTTTCGTCCCATAGTTAAATTTTGAGTTTGTGCAACTGACACAAAAAAAATCTGACACACGACTAATTTACGATTTAAAACTAGTAATGGGAGTTGGCGAGTGAGTAACATGTTATAAAAACATCTGACACACGAAAAACTTTTTTATATAATAGAGAGATTATAATTAATGTTTTTACCCAAAAAGACAACTGGCCGAATATAATCCAATTACATTATACGAAAACCTGAACACAGCAATTGGGAGTTTCGTTAAAAACAAATTTGACCTATCGTCCATTTTGTGAACATGCTGAACGCCGAATGTCAAATTCTTTTTTGATTTCCCTTCGAGCAAATAACGTGTAGGTACCAAGAGTTCTCTTTTAAAATCACAAATTATCTAATTTAAGTGTAATAAAATCTAGAATTAATGACTGTAGATACTTTAGAATATGTTCATAATGTTAGAGTGTAAAGTAAAGTGTATTAAGTTTAGTTGCAGTTGCAAATTTCTTATTAGAAGCGCATGCCACGATTCAAGCGTGCTCATAACCTCTGTTCTCTCATTGCAGCGCCAGGATGAGGAAGATAATGAAGCAGGGGAAAGTGGTTATAGTCCTTAGTGGACGTTATGCCGGCCGCAAGGCGATTATTATTAAAACATATGACGAGGGCAATACCGAGAAACCATTCGGTCATGCGCTTGTAGCTGGAATTGATAGGTACCCAAGGAAGGTGACCAAAAAGATGGGCAAAGCTAAGTTGAAGAAGAAGTCCAAGATCAAGCCTTTCCTTAAGGTCCTTAACTACAATCACATGATGCCCACTCGATATGTCGTCCACGATATTAACTTCGAAAAGCTCACAACAAAGGAAGCTGCCAAGGACCTGAAAGACCCCGCCAAGAAGAAAACGCATCGATTCCAGACGAGAGTGAAGTTCGAATCAACATACAAAGAAGGGAAGAGCAAATGGTTTTTCCAGAAGCTTAGATTCTAAGGATATTTTATTGTTGTGAAGCTACACTTAGTTCGCAATAGAAAAATTGGGTCTTACTTGATGATATGCTTTTGTATTTATTCAATTCTAGGAAGTTTTGTAGTGCCGTAAACGGACATGTGTCTGTCTTTCATAGCTGGGAGTTTACGCCCACGATACGGATATATAATGTAGTGATGCACAGTCAAATGGTTGACTTCCTTGATAGTTAGTGATCTTGTGGCTGGTTTACAGTGAGTTTTGTTTATCAATGATGTATTCGACTAACACATTGTTCTTGTTAGTTGTGTCAACCCAAAAGGTCAATCACGTATGAGGGGTGTTATTCGTTATTCAGTTCTTTCCGATAGTTTTAAATCTTTGCATTCGAGTGTGTTAATATGTCCTCAGTTGGCCGTATTCGATGCCTTCACGTAGATTGTAATGTGACATCTAATACGCATCCCTTAAATTTGCCATTGACTTGGAACCAGCCAGTGAATATTAATAGAGAGTTGTTCATAACTCCCCGATCTTAATAAAGAGCTCTTCATAAATCCTCGATCTTAATAAAGAGCTGTCCACAACTCTTCGATCTTTATGCTGAAACATCTCTATGTGATATTAGCAACGAACTAATTATACAGGGACAATTCCACTCAGCTTGCTTTGACATTTATGGGTACCCCACGAGCACCCTTTCGCGCGGATTTATGTAAACAAAACTATGCGAAATTAAGAAAAAAAAGGGGTGAGTATTTGGGAAGGGAGTGAACTTTGTGTTACGAGCTTAACCCTGCAACATAATTAGCAAACAATTCCAGCTCCGTCTAGCAAAGGTAACAATGCGGTTTTAAGTCTAATTTATGTCGAAGTCTTAGTTCTAAGTAAAAAACATCAGTGAACCATTTGCGTTTCCTATTAGATATGGAGTTGTTTCAAATAACTCAAGTTTTCACTCTAAACTAAATTTGCAGATCACCATCATCGTCGGTACTACAACCGGGATCTGGTCTTAGTTTTATTTAGCAAGTCTCTCCTACGGTCCCAATTTCGAGCTGATGCCATCCAGTTTGCACTCCCAGGCTCTAGGCATCCTAGTCTACGCCATTCCTCCATCGCAGACAAGGTCCGCCGCGCTGTCTTCTCTACATCCTGCTACAAAGGACTTTCGGGGCAGGCTCCTCTTTTTTGTTATTCAATTCAATTCAATTTTATTTGGTATATAATTACATTTATGGTATATTTTACAACTAGTACTTAAGAGATTTAGGATAGCAATTCCTTTACAACTATAATCTTAAATCTATATAATGATAAGGGCAGACTCCTCTTTGCTCATTCGAGCTAGGTGTCTCACCCAACTGAGTCTACCGACCTTGATTTTTCTTACAACGTTAGCTTCAAGGTAGATCGCGTACAACTTGTGGTTGCAGCGTCTCCGGAATCGGCCTCCCTCACATATAATATTCCCCTTAAGACCTTCCTATCGAAGGCGGTAGGAGTTCAGAGTGTCTTTTACGGAAAGCCCGGTCTCGGATCCATATATGAGTACTGGTAAGACCATGGTCTTGTACAGTAGTAGCTTGGATGTTCTGGATAAATTTCGGGATTTAAAGAGCCTTGGTAGACCATAGTAGGTTTTGTTGGATTTGATCAGCCGCTCGCGTATTTCTTCTTCCATATTGTTATCGGCTGATACTATTGACCCAAGGTAGCTGAAGGATTGCACTACTTAAAATTCGTGCTCTACTACCCAGATAGTTTGACCAACGTTAGGTCTTCTCTTCGGAGAAGTTGCCACCATGTACTTAGGGTTTCTCTCATTAATGTGCACTCGCAGTTTTTGTGCCCCTTGTTCGATCCCGGTGCAGGAGTCTGTGGGGGGCGAGATCGTGACGCCAGTATGAGCGAGGGTTCTACCTCGTCCCCACAACTTCTTAACACTGTTCCGCTGCTGATCGTTCTCCCAGAGCAAGCAACACAAACGAAAGACAACGCACTGATCACCCGAAAGAAAAGAAACACAACCAGGCATCCCAACTCAGCGTCCGCGGGCAACAAGTTAAATGAAGCACTCGATTGCTGGTCGCTGATGTTTCTTTATTTGAAAGTAACAAATTTGCAAGAAGCGCCCCGAGGGGGCACTGAATATTTAATTGTTCTATATGGGACACTACACTGATCGAATACATTATTGTGGCACGCGACTCTCGGCTCGACAGCGTAAAAAGGTATGAACACGACTACGGGGCGTGTGCACTCCGATGCACACGCCAAAGGGGGTGGACGACCACCGTTTCGGTTAGTGGTTGGAATAAGACTACGATGTGTAATCGTTGTTAAAAGAAATTCAGCCAGTGAAACTAGCTCTCTTAAATTAAGGATACATTTCCTGTCCCGAGAGAGAGGTAAAGTCTCTCATTGGGGTAACCAAACAGATCTCATATAGAAGATCGCCACAGTACACATGTATGTGTGTACACTGGTTCTTTTATGGATCCAAGCCATGAGAAAGACTAATAAAGAAAGGGATAATGTGCATTCATGGGGTACGTGTCTGGTAAAGCAAACAAAACCGAAACTCGTCGGATGTTAATTGGGTCTTTGTTTGAGATGTGCGTCGCGGCTAAATAAATAGACGCAACGCATCGAAGAAATGGTGTTAATGGATTTTGGCTAGATTACCGGGAAATGGTGTTTATGGCATCACTGGTAAGGGTAAGTATTGATTTCCTATTAGCATTTGCTTATGCTGTAGGATTTAATTGGTGCCAAGAGATGCGTGTATTTGTTTTGGTCCCTTGGGTGTAGGTCGCCAGCCAATGTCTTTGTCTGATAATTTATGATACACATGATGAAGCTGGGATAAACCAACTCACGGCTAATATTTCCTGATTATGCAGTTGTATTATATATGAACCGATGAATTTTCTTTCAGGGAATTTATGATAAGCTTGGAGAGAACTCTTATAGGGGATTTTAAATGCGAAGTTATGCTGCTATTTCCGGGGGCTTTTTAGATTATACCTTAGGTAATGCTAGATGCGTAAAGCATTTAAGGTGCTAATGCGATTGCATTTGCGAAAACTTATGCCGATTGGGATGTAGTTATGGGGGTTTTACAGGTAAGTGGGCCGTGGGGTTTGGCGGAACCGCCACGAGTCCCGTACAGCCGAATCGGTTCTACCGATGATGTCGATGTCATCTGCGTGGGCATGTATCTGGCTGGACTTGGTGACTTAGTCCTTCTTGTTGTAACGCCAGAGTCACGGATTGTTTTCTCCAACGCCAGTTTGAAGAGGAGGCAGGCCAGACTGTCCCCTTGTCGGAGTCCATTATAGCTGTTTATTGGTTTGGACAGCAATCCCGCTACTTTTACTTGACTAGTTACGTTGGTCATGGTCAAACTACAAAGTCGTATTAACTTGTTTGGAATGCCGAACCCTCTCATGGCATTGTATAGTTCTACCCTGGCTATGTTGTCGTCGGCGGCCTTAAAGTCTATGAATAGATGATATAATGGAATCTTAAATTCCAGACATTTTTACATCGCCTGCCTAAGGGTGAATATCTGATCAGTCACTGATTTGCCTGGGATGAAGCCACACTGATATTGACCAATGATGACTTTAACGTGTGGGGTTATCGGGTATTGTAGTATAGAGGAGAGTATCTTATAGGCCGTACTCAGCAATGTTATGCCCTTATAGTTGCTGCACACTGTGATATCTCCCTTCTTATGTATGGGGCAAACTATTTCGCGACGCCAATCTTCCGACATCTCTTGCTCCCATGTTGTGGATATGTGCCGGTTATTTAAAGCATTCCCAAAGAACCACACATCCTCTTTAAATTAACCACCATCCTCTTCCCATACAAAGCCATGGTACTTACCTGCAATTTTGGGCAGCGTAAGCTCCCAGCAGCATTTTCCATACCTAAAAGAAAAACTACCCGACAGCATACATTCATTCTGAACTTTCCTGGTTCATACTCCATGAACCCGTTCATCTCCATCGGCTCGGCTCGTCAGCAATTATAATAGATAAACACTGGCCAGCGAAATTGCTGACATAGCTGTAGCCGATGGTTTTTGCTACGGTTCATAACCATTTATTGCCCCAACCCCGAGGTTCGCAACACTTGCGACCAATTTCCTTTATCGGTTATCTACCGATCATGGGATTTGGGCACGAATATGATTGACGTTAGACAATCATATCCTAGATCATGCCTAACGATGCTCCAGCCGTAAAACAAACAAGCACACAGTAGCATCACTGTGTTTATGCTACTAACCAACCGCTGGTCCATGGTCACCCTGGGCGAGATGTACGCTTGCACATCTGCAAGGCTAATTCCTCGCCATTGTACTCATGTACCAGCACCGTCATGTAAACAGGACCCAAATTTTCGGCTGACCTATCGTCACCTAAGAATGTATAGCCTACACCGGCATTATCATGAACGCCTGAGTAAACACGATGTGCATCGCATCCTGACCCTTGAAATAACGTTTGTGTTTACCTTAAAGCAAAAACCTATTTCGTTCTCAGGCGCAGGTCATCAAGGATTTATGACCGCATTGCCTACAGTCCCGTATGTTGTTCCTTTGTTGATTTAGTTGCATTTTCGTCGTTACCGATATGCAGGCTGTAGGGCATCGTACTTGTCCTACACAATTCCTTTTCTCCAGCTTGACAGTTGATTCACGATCCAAAACAGTATGTTATGACAGTTTCTCCACTGTCATCGTGTGGCTGGCATGTGTGGTGAATATATGTCGGGGAGAGTACTAGACGATGTACTAGATTCTCCCCGAGCATATAATCATGAATCCGAAACACTACTTTGCAGAAAAAATAATAATAATCTGCGTTGGCACTGAATAAAAACTAAACGTCAACGGCGAAAACGAAAAATTGATTCATTCGTCGTTAAAATCTTGAAACAGTATGTTATGGAGAAACTGTCATAACATACTGTTTTGGATCGTGAATCAACTGTCAAGCTGGAGAAAAGGAATTGTGTTATTGTTGATTGAATTAATTGAATTTGCACGCCACCATATGGCTGTTGAATTAATACTAACTTATTGGTGTTTAATAAAGAAAACTGTCTCCATCGAACTTTATCGATATTCGTCTTTATCTGGATTCGCTAACCTCGTGCTCATCACCATACGGACAACTCAAGTTGATTCACTTACTCAAGATCGACAAAAAGGTATTGCTGTGCCTTTCTAAATACCCATTTGGTTTCAGGCATCGTTGGGTAGGACGCCATTGCATCAATCCTCTTTTAACATCAACGTGCTCACCGTCGCAATTCCATGAACGAAATTCCTCGTTCGGCGGAGCAACATCTGCAACGATCTCGGTCGACGACATTCCTCGTGCGGCATCGAGATTCAACGAACAGTAGAATTTGCATAAAGTAATTTATGAAAATTAGCTACTTGACAATTTTTCCTCCCTTTACAGGCCGAGAGGGGAAATTTGCGGGAATTAGTGGGTGTTAGGCGAGGACATGGGCGCGAGGTCCGTAATACCCATATGTGCACCACGATCTCATGAATTGCGTGATGTAACGCTGTCCCTCCTTGTTTGATCAGCTCAGGTGGTATGTCATCAGCTCCGAGGGCTTAATTGATTTGAGCTGTCTTATGGCTTTACTGTTTCCTCAAGCCTTGGTGGCAGCAGCATTTGGTCTTAATCTTGGATTGGTGGAGGTTCCAATTCTTTTGTGAGCTGACCATTTAGCAATTCATTGAAGTGCAGTTCCAATCGCTCCAGAATGCCTTCAGGATCTGTGTTCAGATTACCCTCTTTATCCTTGCAGTAAGTGCAGCGTGGCGTGTATCCCGTCATACTGCGGATTATTTGGTAGAACTTCCGCGCCTGGTGCGCACCTCGCTCTCTACTTTTCTCTAATTCACAGACTAGATTTTTTTCCCAGAGACTTTTCTTTTGTCTGTTGAGTCTTTTTGCAGATCCAGGGAAAGGATCTGCTCACACACAATCAAACCGCTCCATAACCATCGTTTCTGCTGGCAACCGTTCAGCTGATCGTCGAGTCAGAACCTTAGGGGAAGGTTGAAGTTCATGCTATGGGGAACCCGTGCTCTGGTGGACCCGTGCTCTAGGACCATCTTTATATCAGAATCATTCGCTCGACGGTTGCGCCTCTGACGCCAAGCATCTACCGTTCGCATCTACGATGTCAGAGGTGCTCCTTGCCTTACTGCAAAGGCGCAATCAACGATCACCATCGCTCCCCACCTACAAACCTCTCAACGTTAGTTGAAAGCATTCATCTTGTCACGTCTCTCGGGCCATGTGCCGTTATCACAAACAATGGCACGAGATCTCATGATTGTGGCGGATCCGGATCTTGCAGGTCCGAACATCGACTCTGGCGACAAGGTGGACCTCATCATGGGAGCAGACCTTTACTCCACCTTCATCCTGGAAGGGTTGAGGAAAAATTAACGCTCCGGCCACATCGAGCAGGCTACTCACTTGGGATGGGTGCTCACAGGCGCAGCACCCACCACGTCATACAGTTCTGGTGTGCGGAGATCTGTCAATTATATTTTTTGAAGAATTCTGATACGTTCACATTTACCAGGTACCATCCGTCGGTTTTTTCAAATATTTACTCAACGGTCACTCATTCTCTGTTCAGTCCTCCTGTTGCACGCTTCAATTATTATTTTTTGCCTCATCATCTTGGACGCTACCTACCCGTTTACCTCAACCTCTGGACGCTGCTCTATCGGTTTTGCCTCATCATCTTGGAAGCTACCCTCTCTTATAGCAGTGAACGCAACCATCACCAGGATTGCATCCCCGAAGGCAATTCAATATACAGGTAGTCCCCGACTTACGACCGTTCGACTTACGACTATTCGCACTTACGACCATTTTTTTTTCAATTTTTTTCATAGAAAATACTTAAAGAAGACAAATATGTAGTTGCGGGGAATCCCTATAATACATGAGATCGACTTACGACTTAATCGACTTACGACCGATGACCAGGAACCTATCTCGGTCGTAAGTTGGGGAATACCTGTAATACAAACAAATGCGTTATAAACCGAACCACTTGTTCACTGTATCGCGCATCATAAATGCACATCTGCAGATTTCTTTACACAAATTCCTATCTATTGTTCCATACCGAAGTGCACATGTAACCTTTGTTCCCTTTTCCCTCCCAGGATTCCAAGCCAAAATCATAGATAAAATAAATGGATGACAGTTTGTTGAGATTTAGCGTTGAGCGACTTGAGGCAGGGATGCTTTCGGCAATACTTGCACAAGTATAAACACGTGAATCACCCATATTGCTTGTATTGCGAAGGCAAAATAGAAAATGCGGAACATGTACTCACAGAGTGCGTGAGATTCGAAACCACACGAACGATTTTGGAGAGATGTGAGATGGACAGTTACTCCGGGAGGAGTAATAGAATACATGCTGAGTTCAAAATAGGCATGGTCCGTAACAAATGGTATTCTCTGTGAAATGATGCAGCAGTTGCGACATGACGAGCGGAGTAACAGGTAAACTCCGTCCCGCCTCGCGATGGAATATCTAAAAGAAAGTTCACGGGGTTCAACGGGAATATGTGCCTGGCGGAAGGTGGTTTTAGTTGGTAAAAACCCGGCAGCCTCTGGATCGGTCCAGGGGTTTTTGTTTTGTTTTTATCCACATTTATTTAACAAATTAATTACATATTTTACTTAAGGCTAAATGTTAACTTCTATTTTACAAATATCATTCTTACATTAACATACTGGCTCTTCGCAATCACTCTAAATTATACATTATTATTTTTCTTATGCCTTTCGGCGTACAATAACTGTTTTATTTTATCATCATCATCATCATCATCATCATCATCATCATCATCATCATCATCATCATCATCATCGGCACTACAACCGGGATCCGGTCTTCGCCTTATTTAACAAATCCCTCCACCGGTCCCGATTTCGAGCCGATGTCATCCAGTTTGGCACTCCCAGGCTCTGGGCGTCCTGGTCTACGCCATCCCTCCATCGCAGACAAGGTCTGCCGCGCTGTCTCCTCCCATACATCCTGCCACAAAGGACTTTTCGGGTAGGCTCCTCTTCGCTCATTCGAGCTAGGTGTCCCGCCCACCGGAGTCTACCGAGCTTGATTTTTCTTACAATATTAGCTTCAAGGCAGATTGCGTACAACTCATGGTTGTAGCGTCTCCGGAATCGTCCTTCCTCACATACGGGGCCAACAATTCTCCTTAAGACCTTTCTCTCGAACGCGGCCAAGAGTTCAGAGTGCCTTTTATTAAGCACCCAGGTCTCGGATCCGTACATGAGTACTGGTAAGACCATGGTCTTGTACAGTAGTAGCTTGGATGTTCTGGATAAATTTCGGGATTTAAGGAGCCTTGATAGACCATAGTAGGCTTTGTTGGATTTAATCACCCGTTCGCGTATTTCTTCTTCCATATCGTTATCGGCTGATACTATTGACCCAAGATAGTTAAAGGATTGCATTACTTTAAATTCGTGCTCCACTACCCTGATAGTTTGACCAACGTTAGGTCTTCTCTTCGCAGAAGTTGCCACCATGTACTTAGTTTGTCCTTCATTAATGTGGAGTTCCAGTTTTTGTGCCGCCTGCTCAATCTGGGTGAAGGATTCATGTACCGACGATTCGGTTCTACCGATGATGTCGATGTCATCTGCGTAGGCAAGTATCTGGCTGGACTTGGTGACTTAGTCCTTCTTGTTGTAACGCCAGAGTCACGGATTGTTTTCTCCAACGCCAGTTTGAAGAGGAGGCAGGCCAGACTGTCCCCTTGTCGGAGTCCATTATAGCTGTTTATTGGTTTGGACAGCAATCCCGCTACTTTTACTTGACTAGTTACGTTGGTCGTGGTCAACCTACAAAGTCGTATCAATTTGTTTGGAATGCCGAATTCTCTCATGGCATTATATAGTTCTACCCTGGCTATGCTGTCGTAGGCGGCCTTAAAGTCTATAAATAGGTGATATAATGGAATCTTAAATTCCTGACATTTTTACATCGCCTGCCTAAGGGTGAATATCTGATCAATTGCTGATTTGCCCGGGATGAAGCCACACTGATATTGACCAATGATGGCTTTAGCGTATGGGGATATCCAGTCTTGTAGGATAGAGGAGAGTATCTTATAGGCCGCACTCAGCAATGTTATACCCCTATAGTTGCACAGTGTGATATCTCCTTTCTTATGTATGGGGCAAATTATTCTACGACGCCAATCTTCCGGCATCTCCTCTTGCTCCCATACGTGCACCACGATCTCGTGATGTAACGCTGTCCCGCCTTGTTTGATCAGCTCAGCTGGTATGCCATCAGCTCCAGGGGCTTTATTTGATTTTAGCTGTCTAATGGCTTTTAATGTTTCCTCAATGCTTGGTGGCGGCAGCATTTGGTCTTGGTCTTGCATTGGTGGAGCCTCCAATTTTTCTGTGAGCTGACCATTTAGCAATTCATTGAAGTGCACTTCCCATCGCTCCAGAATGCCTTCAGGATCGGTGATCAGATTACCCTCTTTATTCTTGCAGTAAGTGCAGCGTGGTGTGTACCGCGTCATACTGCGGATTATTTGGTAGAACTTCCGCGCCTGGTGCGGACCTCGCTCTCTACTTTTATCTATTTCACAGACAAGGTTTTTTTCCCAGGCACTTTTCTTTTGTCTGTGAAGCCTTTTTTTCAGATCTTCTGAGCTCTTTGTATTTCTCCTCGCATACCCGCGTCCTATGAGACTGCTGCATTGCCCGGTATGCAGCATTCTTACGTTCAGTCGCTAGTTTGCACTCAGCATCAAACCAGTCGTTCCGATCTCTACGACTACTGCCTAAGATGGAGTTGGTAGTACTAAGGACGGTATTCTTAAGGCGTGTCCATTTCTCTTCTACGCCCGGCATTCTGGCCCCAGGACTTACTCTCCCTCCGTCGAGCTCTTCGAGGGCGAGTCTTAACGCATGATCAAAGGTGGTGCTGGTATTCTCATTGCGTAAGGCAGCCGTGTTAATTCGAACCTGATCCGCGGATGCAATACGTCTCCGCAAGGCAATCTGCACTCGGAAAACTGTACCAAGAAGATAGTGATCCGAGTCGACGTTGGCACCTCGGTACGTCCGTACCGTCATCAGGCTCGAAGAGTGGTGGCGATCTATCAACACGTGGTCAATTTGGTTGCGAGTGGCTCCATCAGGTGATACCCAGGTGGCTTTGTGGATATCTTTACGCGGAAACCTGGTACTCGCAACAACCAAGTTTTTCGATGCTGCCAATTCGATGACTCGTAGTCCATTGTCATTAGTGTTCTCATGCAAACTATGGGACGCTGTGTAGTGCCTGAAAACCGGCTCCCGACCTATTTTTGCATTCAAATCCCCAAGAACGATTTTCACATCGTATCTTGGGCAGACGTTCTCGTAGTATTCTTCTTTTTCGTCGTCAGGGGACTCCTCTGTAGGTCCGTGAACGTTTATGAGGCTTATGTTCTTAAACTTGCCTCGCACGCGAAGAGTGCATAGCCTTTCATTTATTGCATTAAAGCCGATGATGGCAGGCTTCAGTTTTTGGCTGACTAGAAAGCCTACCCAGAGCACATGGTGTTTTGCGTGACAGCTGTAATAAATGTCATACTCTTTTCTTTGAATAACACCACTCCCCGCCCATCTTCTTTCTTGTAATGCTGTTATGTCAGCCTTATATTCGGACAGGGCATCGGCTAGCTGCTGTGCGGCTTGAGCTCTGTATAGTGAGCGTATGTTACATGAAAAAATCCTTAAATCATTTGCCATTTTCGTTTCCGTGATCGTCGTCGTGTATCCGGTCCATATCCGAGGCTTGTTAAATTTGCCATAATAATTCATTTTTCGGGCCTGGTTATTAGCCTTGCGCCAACATTTCTCAGGATGTCGCTGCATGCATTGGTTCACTACTTGGCGGGTGTCAAAGTAGCTATCCAGGGGTGTCACGTGGAGACTGCATGTCAACTTGGATTGAACAGGGACAAGGATCGTCCTGGCCTTCGCTGTCGTTCGGTCTTCGCTGAATCCTATAGACAACGTTGTTAATTCTTGTGAAAATCTTATACGGTCCTTCCCAATTTTGCTGCAACTTCGGAGACCTTCCTTTTTGCCGATGAAGGTTATAAAGTCATACGTTATCGCCTGCATTAAATCCGGATGCGTTAGCTCGAACGTCGTACCTTGTTTTCATCCTGTCACTTGATACCTTGATTTACTTCAGAACCAAATCATGAATCTCATCCAGGCGATTTCTCCATTCGGCTACGTAGTCTTCAGTCTTATCTATGGCGTCTGGAGGCATTCCGAAGCGCAGATCGGCTGGTAATCGTATCTTTCGTCCAAATATAATTCTTGCTGGAGAATGGTCTGTTGTATCGTGATTAGCCGATCTATAACTCATGAGAAAGGTTTGTACATATTTGTCCCAATCTCGTTGGTGATCACTAGCGACCTTCGATAAATGCTCTTTTATTGTTCGGTTGAACTCTTCGGCCATTCCGTCTGACTGTGGATGTAAGGGTGTGGCCCTGGTTTTCCTTACGCACAGTGCCGTACAGATGCCTTGAAATATCTGTGATTCGAAGTTTCGGCCTTGATCAGAATGAAGCTCACAGGGAACTCCATATCTGCTGATCCAATTATGGATAAGCTGCTCAATGATGGTTGTTGCTTCTTGGTTTGGAATTGGAAGGACTTCCACCCACTTGCTGAAGTAATCCACGATGACCAACATGTATTTGTTGTTGTCGTTTGTTTTTGGGAATGGTCCTGAGATATCAATCGCAATTCGCTCGAAAGGGGCACCCACGTTGTACTGCTTCATAGCGCTCCTTGATCTTGCTGTTGGTCCTTTGGTCGCAGTGCAAGTTGTGCACTTCCTACACCAAGACTCGACGTCATCTCTCATGTGAAGCCAGTAAAATCGAGATCGTAATTTTGAAAGTGTCTTATTAACTCCCAAATGTCCACCGGAGGCTCCGTCGTGCATTTCTGTTAGAACATCTTTCACTTTTGATGGTGGGACTAGAATCTGCATTCGATAGGATTTTCCGTCCGCGGCTTCCCATTTACGCTTAAGAATACCATCTTCCGCCAGCAAGGAATTCCATTGTGCCCAATATGCCTTAAATGTTCCACTCTTGTCGGAAATATTGTTCCAAGTTGGCCGCTCGTTCTTTTCTTTGTATTTCAGGATTAGCGACATATCTTCATCCTGAGTTTGAGCTGCGCGTATAGTCTCACTCGTCCACCCATCTAGTACTTCTACTTGTACATTTCGCAGGTCGTACGCCTCTTCTTTCTCTTCCGCTCTATGACAATGTTTACAATCTGGCTTACATGGTCTTCTTGATAGAGGTGATAGAGCACCTTCCCTTGACGGTGGGAAATTTGGAAATCGTACGTTTGAAGTCGTTCGATCCATCGAGCTATCTGTCCTTCCGGATTCTTAAAATTTAACAACCATTTCAGGGCGGCATGATCCGTTCGAAAGTGAAATCGACGTCCGTAGAGGTACTTGTGGAAATTCTTAACGGCTTCTACGACAGCCAGCAGTTCCTTTCTTGTTGCGCAGTAGTTTCTCTCTGGCTTAGATAGAACTCGGCTATAATATGCGACAACTCTCTCTTTACCATCGACTTTCTGTGACAGCACTGCGCCGATTCCTGTGTTACTTCCATCAGTATCCAATATAAATGGGCGATCCGAACTTGGGAATGCCAATGTTGGAGTCTTACATAACTCGGCCTTCAATGTGTTGAATGCTGCCTCACACTTGTCTGTCCAATTGAATTTTTTGTCTTTACCTGTTAGTTCGTGTAGGGTTTTAGCCACGTTAGCGAAACCTTTAACAAACCGTCGGTAGTATGTGGCTAGTCCCATAAAACTTCTTAACTGTTGCTTATCTTCTGGAGTAGGCCACTCTTGGACAGCTGCTATCTTATCAGGATCCGTTTGGACTCCTGCAGATGAAACGATGTGTCCCAGAAATTTTACTCTCCCTTGGAAGAGTTCACATTTCTTCGAATTGAGCTTTAAGTTGGCCTGTCTTAGTCGTTCGAAGACGGAGCGCAGATTATTGATGTGTTCTGGTAAATTCCTTCCGACAACGATGATATCGTCCAGGTATACGAGACAAGTCTTCCATGTAAGTCCCCGTAGAACACTTTCCATTAATCGTTCGAACGTTGCTGGAGCATTACATAATCCAAACGGTATCACGTTGAATTGATAAAGTCCGTTTCCGGTAGTAAACGCTGTCTTCTCCTTGTCCTCCTCCTTCACTTCCACTTGCCAGTAACCGCTTTTTAGGTCCAATGTTGAAAACCACTGAGCTCCAGAAAGGGCATTTAGTGTGTCGTCTATTCGAGGAAGTGGGTAACAGTCTTTCTTTGTAACGTCGTTTAACCGGCGGTAGTCGACACAAAATCTAGTTGTCCCATCCTTCTTCTTGACGAGCACTACCGGCGAAGCCCATGGGCTCGATGATTTCTCGATGACTCCTTACTCTTCCATATCTCGAATCATGTTGCCTACTTCTGATTGTTTGGCCAACGGTAGTCGACGAGGTGGCTGTCTTATAGGTCTTGACTCACCCGTGTCAATGCGATGTTTAACTATACCGGTGCGTCCGAATTTATCATTTCCTGTCACAAAAATATCAGAAAAATCGTTCAGCAGTGACTCAACGCTTGTCTTTTCTCCGTTTGTTAATCCGATTTTCTGCGGCATCAGCCTATTAACCACAGCCGGTGCACCAGAGGGCTGTTGAATTGAATGGTCCTCTTCCCTTGTCTGAATTGCGCTTATCACTGACACGGGTGCACATTCTGCGATTACCTCTCCTTTTCTTATTGCGATCGGCTCCTTGGACGCATTTAGTACTCTGACGGGTACGATGTGCTTCTTCGCATGGATAAGGGCTTTCCCAACAAGGATGTTCCCCTTACGCTGATTTTGTACGGCCTCGGTGATGTAAAATCGATTGTCACCGGGATTACTCTCGAGACTGGTCCAAATTATCGAGTCCGAACGAGCTGGGATCTCATCCTCCTCACGCACATAACATTTCAATCTTCGCAATTGTTCGTCCTGCAATGTAATAGCAACCTCCAAGTTACCAGTTCGCAGTGTTCTTTGGCCGATATCTAGAATAACTTGGTGCTCCTTCATGAAATCCATTCCAAGAATGCATTCGTCCGTAATATCTGCGACCAAAAATTTGTGGGAGATGGAAATATTGCCCAGCGCTATTATGCTCACGACTTCTCCGTAGACTGTAGAGCATTCTCCTGTAGCAGTCCTCAAAGCGTATCTTCTATGTTTATTAAGGGCAAGTTGGCCCACGACGTCCGGCCGAATTATGGATCTCGTTGCTCCAGTGTCGATTGTTACTGTTGTCGTCCTTGCATTAACAATCGTAGTTATAACCAAACTTTGGTTATCCCGTTGGAGTTGTGATACAGCTACGATGCTGGGGCTGCACATTCCACCAGGCGACTTTTGCCCTGTAAAGTCTGCCCTTACAAGTTTCCCGAGCTATTAGCCTCAGGTTGGTCCGTTGATAGTCTCCTCCTATGATTAGCGCATGAACAACAATTCTCACTTGATGTTTCATTCGTTCGTCGACGTTTCCTACAGTCAACAGAGATGTGGCCGACTTCGACGCATATCCAACACTTCATGTCAGGTCTCGGGGTTCTCCGTTGTACATGCCCGATTCTTTGGCAGGAACATTCCTGGACGGATGTTTCTCGGACTCTATATGTACTCCTGGTAGCCAGTTTAGCAGATTCATATTCCAATGCTTGTTGCAAGTCCCGATCTTGGAGTGCGTTTATAAATGCATCCATTGCTACCTCGTTCAGAAATTCCTTAGTCATGTTTGAATAAGACAAGTTTGCCAATCGCTCAATGTCTGCCTGCAACTGTTGAAGATTTTCTCCAGGTTTCTGCATTCTGCTCCGTAGTTGCATGCGGTAGACCTGCTGCATGTGGTTGTTTCCATACCTAGTTTCAAGGCCGTCTCTTACCGCTTGGAAATTCGTTTGCTTCTCTGCTGGTGTGGTTTGTAGCAATTCTGCAGCCACCCCGCGGACTGACAAGATTAGTGATGTTGACTTTTGCTCATCCGATCACTTATTATAATTGGCCGCGGCGTCAAACTGACGTATAAATACGGAGAAGGGTCCCGTTCCATCGAAGGTTGGCGGTTGCATCCTGGTATCTTTGTAGTCATGTTGATTGCCTGGCGATGTCTTATTTCTCTCAACACACTCAAGTCTCTTTTCGATTCGCGTTATTTCATCGGTGACTTTTATATCCAGATTTTCTACTTCGTTTCGAATTTTTGACTGAATTTCTTCCTTAAAGTGCTGAAAATTACATTTCATCCACTGCGTTTGGGCATCCAAATTTGCATTCAGATCTGCAGCTTGCGCGTCCAATTTTGAATTTTGGGCGTGGAATTTTGAATGTTGGGCATCCAACTTTGCATTAACATCTGTAGCTAGCGCGTCCAATTTTGAATTCTGGGCGTCGAATTTTGAATTTACGGTGTCGAATTTTGCATTAACATCTGTAGCTTGTGCGTCCAATTTTATCATAATCATCCTGAGCATCTCCGAAATGTCCAACTGTGGCGAACTCTTTTCCATTACATTGGCACCATCTTGACTCGCTGTTTCTTCTCCACCCGGACAGTCTGGCGCAATCGCAAAAACATATGTGTCAACATTAATACCCTCTTCCTCCATTGCTGCTTGTAGGCGCTGTCGAAGAATTTGCTCCTGTCCTCTGGTATCCAGATTCCGGTCCTCAAGTTCCTTCTTCAACACAGGAACGCGAAGATCCTCTAAATGTCGATCTGACATCGTCATAACACGCTCTCGCAGCTTATTTACTTCGCCAATAATCAATCCCACTTCTGACACCAATTGTAGCGAGCTTAGGGTTCGCTGGATTGATTATTTTGAATAAATAAGAGCCGTTAAATCGAATTTTAATTTAATTAATATAACACTCAACGATTTTCTTTTCTATCGCTTGCTTCGCTTTTTTCTCCTCCTCCTGTCTGTCACCATCAGCTGTCTCCATGTCTTTTTATCGTTTCTCACATTCTCATTTCGTTTCCGACCGTTCCATAATCTTGGATGTTCTAGTCTCCAGTTTTCCAGTACTTTATAGAATATTCCAGTGCTTGTTTTGGACTTTCCCGAGTATTCCAGTACTGACTGTCATATGCGTCACAATACTATGTTTGTGGACGTGTAGTCCTTTCTTCATCACAGATCCACCACCAGTTGGGATGGGATCGATCTTTTATTGATTTATCTCTTTCACCGATCACCATACTAAAACGCAGGCGCTCTGGAAAATTAGAGATATCGTTATAGTGGAGAATTCCTTTATCCCGGGCACCACGGAAAGCGTGGTAAATAATAGGGACTCCACGTTTGTCTTGGATAAGTCCTATTTTATCCAAGAAAGGGAACGCTTCTGGGGGAATGAACCCATTCTGGAGAGTACTCTCCATATACATATCATTGGGATAGAATGCTCCCGAAATTAGATCATTTGCACTGGACATTGCCCCTCTTGTGTGACCACGAATAATCTTGATAATGAAGTTATCTATTCTGTTTAGTCCTGATTTGTCATACAAGAGTTTATTGGGATAGTATTTCTTATACTGCGACTCTGGGGTTCTATACATTCCGAGGCAGGAACGCAAACACTGCCTCTCGAGCACCCGAAACTTCTCCATGTAAAATTGGGATATGTTGTACCATATCGGGCAGCCATACACCAATATTGGTCGGATGAATGCAGAGTATGAAATTATTTTCACCTTGGGGTCGAGCAGACTACTACGGAAGAGTCTTCGAGTCATCGCATATGCGTTTTTAGCTGCTGTAAGAGCAGCTGCTGTATGCCTATCAAAGTAAAGATATTGATCAAGCCAGATTCCAAGGTATCTGACGACAGTTTTTACTTGTAGAGGACGATTATTACTTCCTGCAATGGAAAATGTTTTCCAATTCCGTTTTGTATCAGTTGATGCACTGGACAGCGGCGTTCTGAAAGGATTGTCTCTGTTTTCTGGAAATTTATTTTTAATTTCCAGTCGTCGCAAAAACGTTTGATTTTGTTGAAATCATCTTGCAGAAGTCTGTTGATGACATCAATCTTTTCTCCAGATCTATACACCACAATGTCGTCGGCATACGCAATTGCATGGTTGAGAGAACCCACTAGACCACTAGTGTAAATGTTAAATAAAATGGGAGAATTCACTGCTCCCTGTTGTAAGCCGTTTTTGATGTGAAAAGTCTTGTTAGAGATTATATCTACACATTTCACTACAAATTGTTTACCCATTATCATATCGTAGATAATGCATAATGAATATACTTATATACCAGCCTTTCTAACCATACGGTGTCGAAAGCCTCTTGAAAGTCAACCAAACAGACCCTTGTGCATTGTCCCTTCGCCTTGTTCCACTGTATGTCGGAAACAGGTTTTGTCGCAGCATGAACTGTGTCATGTTGCGATCAAAAACCAAACTGGTTGTTCGGAATAATACCATTTTCCTCACACCAGTTAGTCAATGCTTTATTTATAATTTTCTCGAATACCTTGCTGATGTTCGGAAGCAAACTAATCGAGCGAAGATGGGCTGGATTGCTCCTGTTCTTGCTCGTTTTGGGGATGGGGTGGACTGTGGGGGTGGGGATGTACAGATGTCAGCAGGGACATGGATTCACTTTCTCACCACGTTCGTTGAGGCTCCACAAAATTGTCGCAGAAGAATGCCCAAGATAGCTCGAAGGGAGCAAATAAAACGCACTGATAATATTTACTACGGTTTATTCTTCTGTCTTCTAAGTTTCACAAGTCAGCGGGAAACATAACATTTACTATGGTTTATTTTTTTGTCTTTTAAACTTTACAAGCCAGCGGGGGAGCGTAACATTGCCATTGATAAAAACTTAAAGGGAAACATAACATTGTCATTAATAAAACTTAAAGGGAACTTGGCGGTTTCGTTTTACAGCTTGACAACATCGTCATTAATAAAAACTTAAGAAACTTGGTGGACTTATTTTATAGTCTCACGCCATCGTCGCTAATAAGAACTTAAAGGAAAAGCGCAATTAAGTGTTATATTGTTTGTTAAATTTTGCATCCGCGAACACTTGTTCTACATCTATTGTTACACTGTTTATTAGGTTCTTTTTCTTTGGTTGCTATGCCGGCGCGGGTTTCACACTCAACTCGATTCTTGAAGTTTTTGAACCCCGACACCCGTGACGATTGATTGCTAAAACTCGACTCGGCTAGCTTGGAGAGCGATGTGCGCTCGGCCGTGGTTGTGACTCGACTCGCGATGGTGACTTGGCTCTGAGAACGACACACTACGGGGCAAGGGAGAGGGAACGACGCGCACTCTGTAGTGGTTGGACAACGACTGACTAATGAATGGAAAGAATCCATTCATCGCGTCGTGGCGGTTGAGTCATAACAGAAATAAAATCACTGCCACTTGCTAGGAATTTTGAGAAGAGTTGCTATGTTTGCATAGGGAGGCTGTTTCCGGGAATTCCTGCCGTACTGGCTGGGCTAGATTCCTCGGTTGCTATATGTACCGAGAAATCGGCTTTGGGAACACGAGCAAGTATGGGCATGAGTTTTCGGGGGAAATTGGAATTGCTTGGGTGCAAGCAAGGAATACCATTTAGATAAGATATTAACCGAAGTAATTTCGGGGAAATGTATGCGGCTCGGTATAGTTGGTGGTGATGGTTAATGTTCCGTTGTAGATTTGAATATGCGTTTTATTACAGCATATGAATTTCGGGGAAATTAAGATTGCTTGGTCGCAAGGAAGGAATATAACTCACGTAAGGAATTGACCGAAGCGATTTTGGGGAAAATGTATGTGCGGTGATGTAATTGAGTGAGATGGTTAATATTCCATTGTAAATTGGAATATGCGTTCATTACAGGATATGGTTTTCGGGGGAAATTAGAATTGCTTGGTCGCGAGCAAGGGATATGGTTTAGATGAAGAATTGACCGAAGCAATTTTGGGAAAGTGTATGCGGGGATGATTTAGAATATATTCTGTCGAATTGTATTCTAGTGCGGGTTTTGGAGTGTATTTATTGCAAAGTTTGGGATGTATGCTATTGCGGATTTTGCATGGGGAGTTGGGTTAAGGTAACGCACTGTTAGCGGTCAAGGTTGGTTAGAATTGTGGGTTGGTTCTCCGTGTGATATAGAGAACCCCCACAGGACTACTCCAGATTTCCATTGGATTGTATAATATGCCTTACCTTCATACATATACATACCTTCACTACTTCCAGAGGTAAATGCTTTAGAACAATGTTTGGTATACTATGTATTCCAGAAGATTTTTTGTTCTTAATGTTTCTAAGAATGCCCGTCAGTTCATCCTTGTGTACAAATATACTATTGTTTAGATTTCTAAGTGGGGAATCCGCTCTATTATTTTCACTAAAGATAGTGAACCTTCGACTTAGGAGACGGCAATTGTTAAGTTCATTACGTGGCGAAATATGTTTTTGGACAGCCCTATTTTCCAGGTCAAGGTTCGTTCAATCTATACACTGCTTCGAAACAAGCACCAATTGAGTTCGCCTTTTTTTGCGGATCCTCGACTATTATGAACTCTTCGTTAGAGTTGATATATTCCAGGGTAAGTCCTGCGTTAAGCAGTGCTTGAAAATTCTCGGTAGTCCGCGGAACTCGCAGACATGGGATGTCATTATAACCTTTCCTTCGAAAGACTTTATTTATTTGAGGGAACATATTCGGTCCACTAGCTTTTATGGCTTGAATTTTATTGTTCCAGTCTTCATTAATTCGGACCAGCGGTATCTTTTGTAGATTCCCACCTTCCTGCCGAAACCAAAAAAAAAAAAAAAATAAATAAATAAAACATGTGCACAAGGTTCCACATATGCAATACATTCGACATATGTACAATCAATATGTTCTATATACGCAATGTGCAGCCCATGCGCAATACGTCCCACGCATGCAATATGTCCCACACATGCAATATGTTCCTCACATGCAACATGTTCCACACATGCAACATGTTCCACACATGCAATACGTTCCGCTTATGCAACATGTGCCGCATATGTAATATGTTCCACACATGCAATATGTTCCACATATGTCATATGTTCCACATAGGCATATGTTCCGCATATGAAATATGTTCCACATACGCAATATCTTCTACACATGCATATGCAATATGTTCCACATAGGCATATGGATTCGTTCGGCTAAAGAATGACCGGCTTTGCTTGTACAGTAAATATGTTTAAAAAATCGTATTAGATGTGCTGAGGAATGTAATACTCGGCGAATTAAGTATCATTAATATATTATGCGTTTCTATAAAACAGATATATTTATGTTATTTAATTATATTTTAACAGTTGCAGTCAATATACAATGAATACCACAAACATATTATTACACGTGACAAGTTAGAATAGACCCTCAATTTCGCTGGTTTCTGTATTTAAATCAATGTCGTATATACACGGCCTAATTGATAGCCCTGGCATTTTTGATATTTCATCGCACATCGCAACAATAAATCCGGCACCTGCGGATACATACAAATCTTGGATGGTGATTGTAAAACCTGTAGGGGCTCCTTTAATTTTTGGATCTCCGCTTAAAGAGAGCGAAGTTTTGGCCATACAAATTGGTAGATTGTCGAATCCCTGTAATTAAAAAATTTAGTTGTTGAAAAATAGATAACACAAAAAATAATCCGTCATTACATTTTTCTTGATGAGTTCGAGTGCTTCTTCTGCTTTTGGGGCCAATTTTACAGTATCCGCTCCATACATAGATTTTGCTATCGTTTTGATTTTATCTTGAACTGGGGATTCAAGGTTATAGAGGAATTCAAATTTTGATGGTGATTCAGTAGCTTTAATTACAGCTTCGGCTAAATCGATTGCTCCAGGGCCGCCATCGCTCCAGTGAAAACTAACGATGGCATCGAATGCTCCTGCCTTGCGGGCTTCTTCTATGATTAGATCATGTTCTGCTTTGGTATCAGACCTGGTCATGAAAGAAATTATAATCAATGTAAAGTATAGTCGGATAAGTGAAGACCGTATACTTATATCATCATCATCATCATCGGCACTACAACCGGGATCCGGTCTTGGCCTTATTTAGCAAGTCTCGAGGCCTGTTAAATTTTCCATAATAATTTATTTTTACGAGCAAGGTTATTAGCTTTGCGCCGCTTATACTTGATAGAGTGGTTTAATTTTTATGTTTTTTTATTTTTCTTCTTAACGTTGTCATTTTACTTACTCGAAACATCTTCACAAAAGGGATTTTGACATGCCTTTGAAACTCAAAGCATAATATGGCCAGAAGACGAGGCTCTCCCCTAGCATACACAAATTTTTTATATCGGGAAATTGATATACTGACGAAACACATGGTAAGACAACATGTTCCACATTCGTGTTTTCGGCTTTGGAAGTATTTTTTTCAGTTTTTTCTTTTTTAGTTTAGTATACCTAAGTATGGGCTCCTCGATAGTATAGTGGTTAGTATACCCGCCTGTCACCCGGGAGACCGGGGTTCGATTCCCCGTCGGGGAGCCCCTGGCGCAAGACTAATGACCTTGCCCAGACAAAATAAATCATTATGGAAAATTTAACAAGCCTCAGGACTTGCTAAATAAGGCCAAGACCGGCTCCCGGTTGTAGTGCCGATGATGATGATGATACCTAAGTATATATAAGCATACGCTCTCATTTACGAGCACCGCGGCAAAATATAAAGAGAAAGTGAGCAACGATCGTGATAATACGAGTACATTTAGAAAAGGGATAGGTTGTATACGATGCGCCTATTTTTCTACTGTCGGGATTGTCCGATGTGTTGGCCTCCTAGGAAGTTTCATCCCGGTTTCTGTACTCTCAAATATTTGTCTTTTTTTTGATGCGCCTAACCAATTTGGGAGTTAAATTGTAAGTTAGAAGGAACATATGTCTTGGAAATTAAGTTTGTGGTCAAATTGCATGGCATGCCATATTCCTTGCATCTCTTTTAAATTTTATTAATTTTTGTATAATAATATATGAAGATTTTGATTTGTTAATTCTTTTTATTTGTATAATTTTATCTTTTTTGGTAAGAATACCTGTATATTTAGTTCATTAAATTTAATTTAATAATTTTTCGCAGTTTCAAATTTGTAGTCGTTCCGATTGAAGGAGAGAATTTGAATGGGAGTCTCGCGGTCAACGAATTTAAATATACTAAAAAGCTTACAGAGACGATGGAACTAGGAAAAACGTTTGTGAAACAAGAGAACAAAACAGACATAAGGGACGATGGCGACAAAGAGGAAAGCATAGAATATGTAATGAAAAACAACAGCAGTAATGAAGATGACACTTAGTGATGACGACGACGATATTGAACTAGATAAATGTGATACAAGTTTGGAATTAAAGATGCTAACTGATGTCGCCACTGAAGAGGAACCCAACCACAAAGATGGTTCGTCCGAGATGATGAAAAGTCTGAGTTGTCAACAAAGGGTGATACAACCAACAGTCTTAAAAAAAAAACCGATCATAATATCGACATGAAACTACCAAAAACATCAAAAAGGATGTAAACCCGAAGAGAGTGAAACGACTCCTCCATGTTTGACATTCCAGGGGGCATGTGACTCTGTATACAAGCCGCCTTCGAGAATTTAATTCGCACACTTCGTGAGAACATGTTCCCTACATAATATATATATGTATATATATATATATATATATATATATATATTGTGACGCATAATACATATATATATATATATATATTGTACTAGAATATTCGAGAAAGTCCGAAACAAAGTACTAGAATATTCTATAAAGTACTGGAAAACTGGAGACTATGAACAATATAACATTCAAGGCTATGGAACGGGCGGAAACGAAACGCCGGATCAGAATCTGAGGAAACGGTATAAATACGTCGCACACAGATCATGGAGACAAGTGTTAAGTGAGAAGTAAGCAGTCAAAGCCGCGACAAGTACGGAAACGATAAGTAAAGAAATCGTTAAGTGTACGGTAAAAGTAACGGTTGTTATTAACGGACTAATAAGAGATTTAACGGCTCTTACTTATTAAAAATAGTTAATCCAGCGAACCCTAAGCTCGCTACAATATATAAATATATTCTAAAGATTCCTCTTCCGTCTCACCTCTCGCTTCTTCTCGTTTCGCATTTTTTATTTAGTGGTCTTAAATCAGAGGTTGCTGGACAGATGAAGCTGGCAAAATACCTCTCATGGCAGCATTTTTGTCAGTAAGAGCTATAATCATTTGGAAAAAAGCTTCAAAATAAAGCAGAGTATGGCAGTTATTGTTAATGTTGCTGTATTATCAGAGATGTACACTCTGTCCTAAAAGAAACCGGACTCATTTTCCACTGATGGAATCCTGGACGTCATGGAATTCCGGTGATTGACTTATGTAGTGTGAACCTTAACAAACCGTCTAAGTTTGATGACACTATATTTAATGGAAGCCGAAATACAATGCATTAAGAGACTGTAGTTTTTGTGCATCGGTCAAAAATGTGTAAACACCAAAGAGTCAATATTAAATATTGTTTTAAAATAGGTAAAAATGCTACCGCAACGTTGCTGATAAAAGGTAATGGTCAGAACTGTTTATCAAAATCACATGTGTTTGAGTGGTTTTAACGATTCAAGGAAGGCAGGTAAGATGTGTCCATCTGATGTGATTACCGAAGAAAACATGGAAATAGAAATATTTAGCGAGATTCATGGAAATGGAGTTCACCGTTTCGAAAACAACAACTCATTGCATGATAGGTGACAAAGCTCGTATAAGCCAATTGAATTTAAAGTTTGTTCCACATCAATTGAATGATTACCAAAAATTGGACAGATTTGAACATTGCAAAGACATAATTAAAAAGCTATAAATGGCGATAACTTCTTAAAACCAAAGTAGCTGGGGATGAAAGAAGTAAGGTATCAAATGCTGAATAACAGTCACCAAATAAAGAGTTAAAAAAACGGACAACAACCGCTATTCTCAATAATATTCTCATCCACGATATTCAAAAGTAATTTAATGGTACTTTAATTTCAAAATCCCTAACAGCTACCGAAGCTATAAAAACGAATGAACAATCGGGTCAAGTGGACTGCTTATGAACTGCGTGTGGGAATCGCAAAGGTATTTTCAGAAGACTTTTCGTCAATTAGATGATGTGGCTAATTCATTGGACAATGTTAACGACCGAATTTACATGGACCATAAGTGTGTGTTCGATCGAATCCCCTTGGTTGATTCAGGGACTGTGGGCACAATGTGAAAAGCCGAAGTGAATGTACCATTCCAAGGCGAAGCGTACAGCTCCTCACAGGTTCGTCCAGAGAATAGTATATCTATAGGGTGGGCCATAACTGTTAGCAAATGTCAACACTTGATTTCTTAAAAACCATTAGAGGGAGGGGCGCGCGACCGGCGGGGAATTGTACGTCGGTACGTCGCACGCAGATCGGGAAGAAGTAAGAAGCAAGCAGTAAAACACCCGATAAGTACGGAACCGATAAGTCAAGAAATCGTTAAGTGTACGGTAGAAGTAACGGTTGTTATTAACGGATTAATAAAGTGTTACATTAACTGAAAATCGATTTAACGGCTCTTATTTGTTAAAAATAATTAATCCAGCGAATCCTAAGCTTATATATATGTTGATTGTCCGGCGCCGTGCTTCCTCGGTTGAGGGAAGAGCGGGGACCTTTTATTTTGAATACTTATTAAAACGCAGGATTAATTTATCTTCCGTTTAATTTTCTGTTTATTCTTTCTTTTCTTCTAATAACTTCTTTTTATCTATTGTAATAACTGTAACAGTCAACTTCCTCTTTTTCTCAACTCAAAACACAACTAGGACTGATAACACAAACTTCTAACTAAAACTGATTTTTTCTCTTTAATTTTCTCTCTGACTTTTCACATGAATGAATTTGGACGAAAATCAAAGTTACTATGTTTTGAATGAATAAAAAGGCGCAGGTTATTAAGTGTGCTGTAACTGGCAATATTGTGAATGTTTATGAATCGTATGTATTAAGTGAAAATGTAATATATGTTAAGTGAAGTTTTTAAGGATGTGTAAGGAGATTCAGTGTTAAATTTAATAAAGGGTAGAATTCTGGAATACAACATATATATATATATATATATATACATATAATATAAATATAAATAAATATATATATATATATATATATATACATATAATATAAATATAAATAAATATATATATATATATACATATATATATATATATATATATAAATATATATATACATATATATATATATATATATATATATATATATATATATATATATATATATATAGTAGTTTTAACCAACAAGGTTCCAAAATTAAAACTTTGTAGAAATATGGACTTATCGGGTATCCGGGTGCCTGCATATAAAATTAATCGATACGGGCATTGTATGATAAGACTTTAAAATGAAAAAAAAGAATAAATAACCTTATGTTATTTCTTTTTTAAATAAATGGAGAATCTATTTGTAATAAAAAACACATAAAAACCATCGACTTTTCAAATACCCCACATACAAATTGCTGGTACAATGTGAAATTATTTTCTTCTAAAACCCTTCTCTACTTGGGCTATTGGTAAATACGATTGGATTTTCCATCCGAACAAAAAGGGCAAACCTAACGATCGGCAGGATTACTATATCCAAGAACAATCCCAACAAATAAACTAAACGCCAGCTCCACTTTCCTAAATCCGCAGAACGTGATAATAGTCACACTCCCCTTCCCAAACCAGGCCACAAAACCACTTCGTTTCCTCTTCCCTACGCTGTACCGCTCATTCCGATCAAAGCTCTGTTACGGACCGACATTGAGTCCAGGTCCCCCCAGAATCCACTAATCCCCCTTTGATTCCCCTCTTGACCTGTAAAAGGAAAATAACGCGCCAAGTAGCTAATTTGCATAAACTACTTTATGCAAATTCTACTTGGCGGAGAAAAAAAAATAATAAAATAAAAATAATACACCGGAAATAAATTCGGAAAAATGACAATTCGCCGTCAATCTCCGAATGAAAAACAACAATTATTAAATTTATGGATTTGATGTAATTTCAACGTCCAAATACAAGTCAAGAAGAATCAGAAACACTTCATAAATTCATCAGCTGACCGTTTCATTCAGCTTAGCAAGTTTATCTAACTAATCTCTGGTGGCGCAAGTAATAAGCGGATGCACGTTCATTAACGAAGCTTGCTGAACAGGGGAGCAGCCTTCAACGCCCCCTGCAACCTGACGCGAGCCAACACATAAACCCAAGATACCCAAGATAAACCACAGTAAGTCCCGCCTTCTTAATTAAATTGATTTACCTTAAAATTATTTAATTGTTATAAATAAACATAACAGCTCGTCCCTTAAAGTCAGCCCCCCCCCCCCCCCCCCCCCTAAATGAATACTCATCCCGCCTTCCAAAATCTGGTCACATCGGCAACCCCCTTCCCAAAATAATGACAACTCGAGCCACAAAATCCTATTCCAACCTAAACTCTAAGCCTGCTGTCCTCCATCACATTTTCCACTAATCCCCGAAACCTGCGAAACCATCGTCTCTTTTATTTACCCGCCCATCACACGTCTTATGGCTTTAATGAACCCATTTCGCGAAGGCAGGGGCGGGCAAACTGTCACCCCACCTTGTTTGATTTCAACCTCACTTCTCCCGCTCCCAAATGTAGATGATCCCAACCCGCTCAATGCCTACACTTTCCCGCACTCACACTCACTCACACCCTAGCATCCGGCTTATCCTCGCCCTTCCCCCTCCTACCACTTATACTATCCATCTTTGTTTAGTTCCCCATTCCACAGTTAGTTACTCTAAAGTTACTCCCCCCCCCCCCCCCCCCCACCCGCATGCCAACTTTTTTTAAGTTAGTTCGTAAGTCTATTTATAAGTTTATATGTTTATACCACTTGTACTAAGCGAAATAAACTGAGGGTTCGGCCATCACTTCATTCACTTCATTTATTCATTCGTTCATTCATTTAAGAGCACAAAACAATAGAATAAATTCAGAGAACTAAAAACATGAAATCAGAAGAAAAATAGTTTCAAAAATGAGTTTGGTTATCAAATGACTTACTCATGAGCATTTAATGCTACCACAACCGGTAGTCCATATTTTTTTCCATTTTCAATGTGCTTTGCCAAATTCGGGATTCCTTTACGTAGAAGTACAATATTTTCAGTACTATAAATTGGATCAAGTGGTTTTCCTGGTACGACTGGTGGGCCCCCTCCATGCATTTTTAAGGCACGTACGCTAGCCACTAGAACGACACCGTTTGGAATCTTTCCCGATTTTCGACATTTGATATTAAAAAACTTCTCCATTCCAATATCTGATCCAAAACCGGATTCAGTCATAACGAAGCCTTTCTCTCCAACAAGTTTAAGACCAATATTATCAGCAAGTATGGAAGAACAACCGTGAGCAATATTAGCAAATGGACCGGCATGAACCATAACAGGCGTCCCTTCTAGAGTTTGCATTAAAGTTGGCTCTATTGCGTCCTTTAAAAGGACACATAATGCTCCGGTTGCACCTAAATCATCAGCAGTGACCTGATTCCCTTGCTTATCAAATGCGACTACCATTTTGGATAAGCGCTCCTTCATATCCGTTAGACTTGTTGCTAATGCTAACACTGCCATAATTTCACTAGCAACCGATATACTAAACGATGTAGTCCTTGTAAAACCTTTCTCAGTTTTCGATTGGCCAATTGTTACTTGTCTTAAATATCTGTCGTTAATGTCAATAACTCTCGTCCACATTATCGTTTTCGGATCGATGTCTAATCTGGAAAACTTCTTTATCTCTTCGGGAGTCAATGAATCGGGATCAGTTTTATCGATCTGTAATCTATTCAATCGTCGCAGTTGTATTTTTGAGAAAGCACGTTTGCCTTTAAGTTTTGGTACTAGACGGGTATACAATCCAAGGTCGTCCTGAGTGTGTTCATGAAACATTCGGGCATCCATTTGAGCAGCCAGTAAATTATTTGCTGCTGTTATAGCGTGAATGTCACCAGTTAAATGCAAATTGAATTCATCCATCGGTATTACCTGAGAGTAGCCACCTCCAGCAGCACCACCCTTAATACCAAATGTCGGACCTTGAGAGGGTTGACGTAGGCATGCAATTGCATTGTGTTTCTTATGAGCACACATTGCTTGAGCCAACCCTATCATTGTGGTACTCTTTCCTTCCCCAAAAGGTGTGGGTGTTATACTAAAAATTCATTTACGTATAGGGTTTGCTGGTATATTTAAGTGAGATAACTTACCCAGCAATAACAAGATACTTTCCATCAGGTTTACCTTCTAATCGTTTCAAGACCTCTAGTGAAATTTTCGCCTTTGTGTCACCATACAGAGATATCTCATGTTTGCTCAAAGTGATTTCCTCTGCGAGATCTTGAATATGTTTTGGCTTTTGCGCGTTCGCTATTTTAATGTCTCTATATACCATAAAAGGAAATTTAAAAACAAAATGTATTTCGGTTGAATGTTGTCTATACTTACGTCGGTACTGGCTTTACGATTTTCAAGGGGAGTGGAGCGAGATTCCAATGATTTTTCATGAGCCCTGATGCTACATCTTTCGCCGCGATTACGGTGTTTTTAATTAACATAGTCACGGTCATTGGTCCAACACCACCTGGCACCGGGGTAATGTGTGATGCTACAGATTCAGTTTTTTCCTAACAAACGTCGGCCCCGATGCACTTACCGCTCTCACGGGTGGGATCTTTGTATACTGATGTTATAAGGGAATGTTATCTGAAACAAATTTACACTGAGTACGTTATTCACGTTCTATAGAAATCGCGATGTAAAACAGATCAAGTGCACTGGTTTTCTAATTAAGATTTAATGCAGCACTTGTTTTATATATTCGTATGCATTTGTAATTATATCCTCGAACAACAGTTGAGATTGCTGAACTATCCATATCTGTATATATAGCAGAAGATTCGAATTGAGACTGTAACGTGCTTTGAGACTCGTTGAGATTTGAAAGTTATTGGTTCGATATTCATTATCGGTTTATTTCTGAGTCATATAGATTTGTATTCCGATAAAAATAATATTCGTACAAAGAATTAGATTGGAATGCTATATTATTATCGATATATCGTATTGCAGACTTAATCTATTATATTTGTGTTTTTTTTTTCATCAATTGAAAATGAATATAAAATCTAACGAATTTGTGATCCATTTGTCGAAATCAATTTTAGTGATCTTTTTATTCCTTTTCAGTATTTAATTTTCTGTTGTTGGCTATCTGGATCGAATCTACACATCTAAACACTTGTTTATTAGGTTCAGTTACTAATACCTCAACATGCGACGATATATGAGATCAGTTTATTCCTTAACGCAAGCAGAGGTGCCATTCAAATTCTACCCCAAGGTATTTGTTTGGGTACACGCTTTTCTTCATTCATAAGATTCAACTGGAACCCAGTGGGACTAAATTTGTAGTCAAATTAATTTCACAAGAAACATCTCCGGAGTCATTTTGTTTCCAAATTATACTCTGATTATATTGATTAGCAAGTCGCAGATAAATCCATAAGAAAAAATAAAGGGGTGGCGAGAGGCCGACTTTAGCGTGACAAGGGCAGATGTCTCATTCATCTTGTCTCTGGCTTCTGGTCATCTTGCGATAACCAGAATCACCCACATCCGTGAAGATGCTGGGCTCATTCTCAAGATGTCTGAAAAAAAAGTATCAAATATTGTACCAAGACACGGTCACTCGGTTCACTTCCTTCCTCCATCATCCGCTTAATAGTTCCTCGAATGCAAACGAATGAAACGCAGCTGTTACGTACGTCGGCCACCACCATCATTTAATAATTTTAAATTTTAAATTTTAATTTTAAATTTACATTTAATAATAATAATAATAATTGAATTTAATACTGTGTTTCAACATAGTATGATGGTAAGGTGGTGGAAGAATTGCATGATCCTGAAGTGAGTTTCTGAACCCACCCTGATTCGGGTGTGGATCGTGCAGTTCTTCGAGTTCGAATTTGTTTTTCGAAGTGGACGTGAATGGAGAGCGAAATGAGAGAGACAGGAGGATGTTGAGTTCGGTTTGTTTTGGTTCCGTTGTTGACTGTTCTTTTTGGATACAGTTTCTTTTGCAACTCAGACCCCGTTGATCGATTTTTTACGGAAGAAGAGAAGAAGCCCGTGCCTAGTTTGGTTAAGATTCAAAGTAAAGTAAAAGAATTGAAAATAATAAATAGTCCTTTTTGTAACGTGATGTAAGAAGAAGCCCGTGCCTAGTTTGGTTAAGATTCAAAGTAAAGTAAAGGAATTGAAAATAATAAATAATCATTTTCGTAACGAGAATTGGTCTATAATTTGACTGCGGAACTTCGGGGATATCTGAGTGGAGTGTGCACAGTTTCCAGAACCAAGGGTCGCCTGGTACCAGCCCTGGGTAATTTCCTCGAGCAGGAACCACGACCGCCTGCTGATCCGGAGTACGAGGAGTTGAGGACCAGCGCTGGGAGAGCTGCTGAGCGAGTTCACCAAAACTACAGGTATCAATTGATTTACTATTAATTTTCTGTGGCAAAAAAGGGGGAAAGACCAAATGTCACTACACTGGCGCTGCGGACAGGATTTGAGGAAGCCTGAGTCAAACTCGTAAGTGCTTGAAAAGCCCAAATCCAGGAGAAACCTGTGCATCTCAAGTCGCAGGACACATCACAAACTGACTGGACAGACCTTCCGGACGGACCGCGGCAGGTTTGCTGCTTTGGCTTAGCGGCTCAGTGAGGCGATCGGAGTTGTGTGTCTGCACAGAATAGTCGATACAGGTGCATATAGAAAAATATTGAGCTGCGAGGTCGTTGTGGATGAAGAGTGCGTCTCCAAAGGTTATGGTTTTGTTCATTTTCGAAACGGAAGAGACAGCCAACGTATCAATTGGAGTGAAATTGCGGAGTTGCAGACAGAGCTGAAACCTATTTGTATACATATGTAGTTAAGTTTTTTTCTCTCTTTTCGTTATTCTTGAAAATTGATTGGTGCTTTTGTTTATTTATTTATTTATTCTTATTGTTGAATGGAAAACCTGTATGTTAATGACTGCAGAATTGTTTTGGTTTTAGCCTTAAGCTGATGCTTTGATGTTGTTTATTGATTGTAAATTATTGCTTTTGATTTATTTATTTATCAACTAGTTTTTGGCTTGATCGATCTCTAAATTTTTGTTTGTAAATTATTGCTTTTGATTTATTTATTTATCAACTGGTTTTTGGCTTGATCGATCTCTAAATTTTTGTTTGTAAATTATTGCTTTTGATTTATTTATTTATCAACTGGTTTTTGGCTTGATCGATCTCTAAATTTTTGTTTGTAAATTATTGCTTTTGATTTATTTATTTATCAACTAGTTTTTGGCTTGATCGACCTCTAAATTTTTGTTTGGAGCAGGGATTCTGCTTTTCTTCCTTTTCGGCTGCGGGTTTGGATTTCGTTTGTTTTTTTTTGTTGTGTTACAAAAGTGACCCAAAAGTGGTCATTATATTTGCATACCCCTTTCTCTCTCTCCAATTCTCGCCCACTGAGGACTGCGTTTGTTAATAGAGTAGTGTTTTTGTTTGTTTATTGTGCCCGACGGGTGTAGTGTGTGTTTCTTTTTCTCGTTGCAAGACCGTTTGTTTTGTAGATTAGTGCACCGTTTTTCAGTCCCAAACATTGGTGAATTTTTAATTACGGGCTGACCTCCTCTGATGTTCCGGGTTTCCTTGTTACGCATCAGGCCCCTATAGTGATTGCGAGGGGGGGAGGTACGTCGGCGTCTTGTTGTATATTGGGAGCGTGTTTGTTTTTGTTTTTCGCACCCCTTCTGTTGGTGGATACTGTCGGCGACGAGGTTGTTTTTTCTTTTCTCCGCGGGGTATCCGGGATTAGCTTTGGTGTGGGTGACCTTGAGATCTAGTTAGACGGCCGGCAGATGCAGACAAGGCAGCGTCAAAGAGATGTCCGAGAGGGCACCCCTGCCCGGGCACGACCCGAGGCATTTCCCGAGCCGCCGGTTGACGAGGTGGATCCGGAGGCATTCCACGATTCGCGGGACGAGTTCGTGGACGAACGATCGCCAACGCGCCCCCCTCCCACCGTCGGTAAACAGCCTGTCGGGAGCATGGAGGACACGCCGATGCCCTCGTATTTTAAACTGGGCCCACAACCATGTCCTGTACGGACCATGCTGGGCACAGATAGGGTTTTCGACCTTGTGTCGAAGGCGGTCCCCATGTTTTCGGGACAGGAAGGACCGGATACGGCCGAGAGACTCTCTTCGTTTCTCAAGGGCTGTAGAAGGACCTTGGATGGGCTGGCGGTGGAGGAGGAACATACCTTCCTCCGGTGGCTACCCTCTAGGCTGAGCGGCGAGGCCTATCGGATGTTCGAGGAGAGACCACCCACGACATTCCTTGAAGCGGAACAGCGTCTTAGAGAGGCCTACGAGCCCCGGGTGTCGTATGAGGAGTTGTGTGCACAACTTTCCAAAATGCGACAACTTCCTTCCGAGGATGCCACAGGCTTTGTTTCCCGAGTGAAGCGGGCCGTGGTACGGTGCGAGGAGGCAGCTGAGCGCTTTTATGGTCGTCAGGGTAGGGCCGTCTTCGCCAGCCAGCTTGAGGGCATGGCCAAACCGGTGTTGGTAAGGGGTCTGAGGGAGGAAGGACTAAAGCACTTCCTCCTCACGTTGGGTAATGTCCCTTTTCGTAGCCTGGTGGACCACCTAACCGGATTTGAGCGAGCTCGAAGGGAAATGCTGAGGCAGGACGACCTGTTTGTGGATGCGCGGCCGACAGCGTCAGAAACATTAGAGATAGGACCGGGAAGTTGCTCGACCCTTTTGGAAAGTTCATCCTCCACTTCTAGGGATTACACCGCGGCGCCGGCGCCGGTTTTATCGAACTTAAATCCCCGGGCGGTGTCATTCGTGTTGCCGGCCGAAGAGCCTGATAGTCGTCGACGTGAGGAGGATGGTTTCGTTCGGGAGCAGTCGTGCGGGCCTCTCAATTATCGACGGGATGCTGGTGCCTATGCTCCGGCCTCCTCTGGCGAGGGAGCGTGGTCAAATACCATGCCGAGCCAGAGAGGAGAGTCGCAGAGCTTGGCTCAGGGGACGTATGTGTCTGGAGATCGATCGGGTCGGGACAATCCGTTCAGGGATCCGGTTGGTCGATCGGCGCACCCCCTGGAATCCCAGACAATATGCAATTTTTGCAATCTGAGGGGTCACGTGTACGACGAGTGTCTACAAAGACGAAACACTCCCTTCTGTCCCGAGTGTTGGCGGTATGGCCACGATATAGTGGACTGCCCGGATCGTCCGACGAGGACGCGCGGTCCCCAGACCACATACAGGGGTAGAGGTCAGCAGGGCGGATTCGCACGGCAGGAACCGCCTTATCAGCGACCACAGTATCAGCGGAGAGCCCTACCAGAGCCGCAGCCCCCGTCTACGGGCGGCGGGCCGGCGACATCGGGCCCCAGAGTATTCAGCGTCCGGTGCTGTTGCGAGTTTTGTGGCCGACAGGGTCATAGCTTGCGCGGGTGCGAATACAGGCAAAGGTGGGAAAAACAACAGCATTCCCAGGGTTCTCCCCATAAGCGGCACGCCGGAACAGCACCTGTTGCGAGCCGAGAACAAGACACCCGTGTGGAGACTGGGGCAAGCGCGAGAAATAGGCGCAGAGGGCGTCGGAGGCAGCGTCGGCGAAATCGAGGCGCCGGTAATGATAGCGCGAAAAGTAGGGATTCTCGGAAGGTGGATGGAGATGATGGGCGACGATCGTCCGTGTCGAGCGGTGGCGGTAGGCGACCTGACTCCATGGATTCGAAATCCTCAAAGACGGATGCGAGGCATGATGCCGCATCAGGCAGCGCGGGGAGCCGGGAATGGCAGCCCCGGCGCATTGGGCCCAAAGTGGGCAGAAAGAATAGCTCCAGTTCCGCTAGTTCGGAGTCCAGTGGGACTCCCGAGCGGAATATTCCTGAACGGAGGAGCGGAACATTGTGCGAGTTTTGCGGTCGACACACTCACAAGGCGGCAGAGTGTCGACATAAAGCAAAATGGGAGAGTTCGGGAAACTCCCCAAGGTCGGGTCGGCAAGATCCTACCCGACCGCACTAAAAACGAAATCCAGCTCCAGCTGTTCTCAGCTTTCGCCGACTCGAGTCCCGATTGTCGCTCTCCCTCTAGACATTGGCCGTAGGAACCCTACGCGCCTAATCGTGGACACCGGCGCTGAGATCAGCCTGTTGAAGCTGAAGGCACTCCATCCTAGATATGGCATGGATGTGCATAAATCTACAACGCTCCAAGCGTTGTTTGTCAAAGGTAAGTCGAGGGGATGTTGCGCTGGGAATTTCAAGTTGCACCATGAGATTCCCTGCAGTTTCCAAATAGTAGACTCCTTGCCGGGTTTGGGGGAAGACGGATTGTTGGGGTACGACTTCCTGTCTCGGAATTGTAAGGTAGACGGGCCGGGTGGTTGTTTGGTTTTTCCCCGAACGACCGTAAATCCCGTGCCATTCTCCATTCAATTTGTCAACTATGGGACGGGAAGGGTTGAACATGTGGCAGCCAAACGGGGAGACGTGCCAAAGGGACCTGTTAAGGTCGATACTGCGGCAGGTACTCGCCCGGAGACCCTACCCATACAGGGGAGGGCTGCGAAAAGCTGTTCAACCACGTGCTACCCACGTGGTCATCCGGATGAACCCCAAACAGTGGACGTTAATAACATATAGTTATAGACAACGTTCTATATAAACGAACAAATAAGGGAAGGATAAGCCTTCCTATAACTTGGAGCCCCTGATCCTAGCTGGCCAGACTCTGGTTACCCTCCGGAATCTTCGTCCTTGTAAAGGACCTTCGTCGAGGGATACCAACTTGAGAGTCTGACGAAAAGTCTTTAAGGCCAGGCCTAATGCTGCAGGCGCAGTCCCAGCGCAGACTGCAGAGGCAAACCCCAGTGCTAGGGGTTAGATCGCATATATGAAAGTGCGAAAGCGCACTATAATGTCGGGTGATGGTAGGTTTTGCCGCCGAAACGGAAAACCCCCGATCTACCCACCCATGGACCGGGGCAAGTACCGAGTCCAAAAGAGGAGGACTAAATTAAATATATAGGAGTGGGACGTTTTCGCCGGCCGGGTGACATTTTGGAGTGGTTGAACGAGAGGGGATCACCTCGCCTTGGCGGGGGAGTCCTAACCGGATCGTGTGGGCGGTCGAGCTTTTGGTCGGACCATCGGATTGGGTGTCGGACCCGCCGCGGACGTTTGTGTTGTCCTTGGTTTTGTGGAGTGCTTGTCTATTGTTCCCCCTCTTACATTAATACCTACTAGTTAATTTATTTATTTATTTATTTATTTTTACTAACCCTAGTATATAGGTAGCCTAAAACGTACTAACATTAACCTCTAAGCATGTAGACTAATTTATTTATTTATTTATTTATTTATTTGTTGATTGGTTTGTTAATTGTTTGTTTGTTTGCTCTCCGCCGTCCACTCTCCGGCGTGACATTCCTCTCCTAAGAATGGCACGCAGTCTTGTGCGGGGGGGAGCTGTGTTACGTACGTCGGCCACCACCATCATTTAATAATTTTAAATTTTAAATTTTAATTTTAAATTTACATTTAATAATAATAATAATAATTGAATTTAATACTGTGTTTCAACATAGTATGATGGTAAGGTGGTGGAAGAATTGCATGATCCTGAAGTGAGTTTCTGAACCCACCCTGATTCGGGTGTGGATCGTGCAGTTCTTCGAGTTCGAATTTGTTTTTCGAAGTGGACGTGAATGGAGAGCGAAATGAGAGAGACAGGAGGATGTTGAGTTCGGTTTGTTTTGGTTCCGTTGTTGACTGTTCTTTTTGGATACAGTTTCTTTTGCAACTCAGACCCCGTTGATCGATTTTTTACGGAAGAAGAGAAGAAGCCCGTGCCTAGTTTGGTTAAGATTCAAAGTAAAGTAAAAGAATTGAAAATAATAAATAGTCCTTTTTGTAACGTGATGTAAGAAGAAGCCCGTGCCTAGTTTGGTTAAGATTCAAAGTAAAGTAAAGGAATTGAAAATAATAAATAATCATTTTCGTAACGAGAATTGGTCTATAATTTGACTGCGGAACTTCGGGGATATCTGAGTGGAGTGTGCACAGTTTCCAGAACCAAGGGTCGCCTGGTACCAGCCCTGGGTAATTTCCTCGAGCAGGAACCACGACCGCCTGCTGATCCGGAGTACGAGGAGTTGAGGACCAGCGCTGGGAGAGCTGCTGAGCGAGTTCACCAAAACTACAGGTATCAATTGATTTACTATTAATTTTCTGTGGCAAAAAAGGGGGAAAGACCAAATGTCACTACACAGCAAATGCGAGCACCAAAAGAATTGTCCTCGCCAGAATTGTTCTCCAACAGAAAGAAATGAACGATAACATCTCAGAACTGCAGTGCGGAAAATTAAATGAAACGCACGAATTAATTGGTGATCACCACTATTGTATTTAGACCGGGTCTCACTCGTGAAATTACTTTTAATTGAATATATTAAACACTACTGTATTCGACGCAACACTAATCACGACTCGGGGTACGACACGCGTGTCCGCAGCGCTGCGGACAGCGGGAGCAAAACGACCGGCTCCGTCGGTGGATGGTAAAAGACTCAATCGAGGGTTGGAATCTGGCTCTTGATTCCCCCTCGATTCGGTGGTGGTGAATATTCTCTTGCTAAGGATATGTTTTACTTACCACAAGAGAGACGTAAAGTCTCTCTTTGTGGAACAGAAAACCAGATCTCGTAATGGAGATCATGGTAGTATGTGCGCATTGGTGATCGCGAGGATCATAATATTCAACACACGCGAGTTATGATTTTAGGTATTCGTCGAAACAAGAATTACAACAAAAGAATAATGACCAAAACATTTTTACACCAATCGTTGAATAGTTGAAACACGGAGGCTTTCTTTTGTTTTCTTCCACTTTTCATTTTTGTTGTATCTTTCATTCCGTTAAGAGAATTGTTAGCTTGTACAATTTTTCATGTCTAACTTAATTATCTTCAAACCTCAAAAGCCTTTGGGTTACTTTATTCATTTTCTTTTGCTCAGCTTATAATATCTACACCTTTTTGGTTTGCGTTAACTAATTTTAAGTTTTTGTGTTAAACTTTATTTTGTTTACTTTATTTAGTTTTATCTTACAGTGTTTGTATTTTTCTTGTTTGCCTTATCTAAACTTAACTACTTGTGTCACGCTCTATTTTGTTTACATTCTTTGTTTTTTTTACGATTTCTTTAGGTCTCTTTTCTTTTCAGTTAGAATATTCACTAAACCTTTCCTCAGAACGTTAATTTACTTCCGACCGCACTAACATCGAAACTCAACTATCGACTCTCAGAAAACTATAAATAAATGACTCTACTTTCGGACTCTTCCGGTCCATTCACTCAACTTTCGACTCGCCACCAGACTTCCTGACCAACAACCGACTACCTTCCTATCTTATTCGCACTTCATTACGTTACCTCGGGGTCAACACCTCCCGATTACGACAATGCAATTTTATTTAGCAGTGACCTAATTTCCGCATTTTAACTTCAATTCGCAATTGCTTTGTACTGCGGCGGCAGCCGATATTTCTTCATCGATTTGAGCCACAGTTCGACATCCGCAATTGCGAACTGACCTAGATAATTCTTGTGCAATTATCGTGGTTTACTTTTTTTTTCTTTTGATTTATTACGCCGAAATGTGCAATTAATTGCATTGTCGTTCTGGGGGTTATCCGAGTTCAGAAATGGATAGCGTTTTTTGGTTTAGGTGAATCAATAACCTCATGCCCATCATATTTATCTATGATGTCACTGACACACTTAACACACGTGAAGGCGATGGATAAACGAAGTAGACAGGCGGTAAGGACAAAGGGACCGTGAAGATCGTTGGTAGTACACATGTATGTGTGTACATGAGTTCTTTCATGGGACAAACCATGAGAACGAACCTGAAACGACGAAAGGGGCATAGGTTGTATTCATTAGATGTGAGTTCGGTAAAGCAAACAAACCGAATCTCCTTGGATGCTAATGGTTTTTGTTTGCTCATGCCGCTGCTGATGAGAAGCAGATCTCGAAATATGAGAAGACAAAGGGAACGCTTAGGTCTTTGTCTAAGATGTGCATTGCGGCGAAATAAATAGGCGGCAATGCAATGTGGAAATGCGCTAATTGGTTTTAGCTTGATTCCCGGGAAATGGTGTTCATGGCATCGCTGGTAAGGCCAGCTATTCAATTCCTATTTGCATTTGTATATGCTGGATAATTCGTTTGGTGGCTAAGCACGAAGTTGTGATTGTTTGCTCGTTGGAAAACAAATCATGGGTGAATCTATTGCAGCTGGGTAAATAGCCGTGTTGCTATTATGCTGGTGATGCTAAAGCAATTTAGGTATACGATGGGTGCTTGTGTCCGTATCTTGCTGAATGAAAAGGGACCGAATTTTTATGCATGTTTACATGCGAAGGAATTCGGTTTATGACATTAGACGCTAGTGTTTGCTTTTGTCCCTTGGACAAAAGGCTGCCGAGGCCGTAGAATTGCCAGGCACATGCGGTGTGTACGTGGACAACGGAATTGCTTGGCATACCAGAGTGCCGGATGGTTTAGGGATTCATGATTAGTTAGGAAAGAATTCTTATAGTGAATTTGTATGCGAAGAGATGCATGAAAGGTAAGGATTCTTTACAGGGACTTTTAGTTAAATAAACTTGATCAATTTGATACATGAAGCATTTAAGGTGCTAATGTGATTGCATTAGTGAACTTATAAGATTGGATCGTAGAGATGAGGGTTCTATAGGTAAGTAGTCAGTGGGGTTTGGCGGAACCGCCACAGTATCTACGGATAATGTGGACAGGGTTAGTTCAAAGGTCTCTAACTACTTGGATGAACGGATGGTGGGATAGAAATCGTACAAGACCAGTAGGTCTTGAGTACGGAAGTAAACGCAGATCACGTCTTCGGCGTCTAATAATCTGCGCTTTGGTCGGTTTTTTTTTTGTTTTTTTTTTTGTTTTCGGTAGGAAGGTGGAAATCTTCAAAATATACTTCTAGACCGATCCAGGGGCATGCCGGGTTTTTACCGACTAAAACCACCTCCCGCCAAGCTCATATTCCCGTTGATCCCCGCGGAACTCTCTTTTAGATATTCCATCGCGGGGCGGGACGGAGTTTACCTGTTACTCCGCTCGTCACGTCGCAACTGCTGCATCATTTCACAGAGAATACCACTGGTTACGGACCATGCCTGTTTTGAACTAAGCATGTATTCTATTACTCCTCCCGGAGTAACTGTTCGTCTCGTGTGTCTCTGCAAAATCGTTCGTGCGGTGTCGAATCTCACGCTCTCTGTGAGTACGTGTTCCGCATTCTCTATTTTGCCTTCGCAATACAAGCAGTATGGGTGATTCACATGCTTATACTTGTGCAAGTATTGCCGAAAGCATCTATGTCCTGATATTAGCTGAGTCAAGTAGATGGGGCCTAGAATGAAGCCATGTGATATGCCTTCGTCGGTGTTGAAAGTTCGGGATAGCTGTCCATCCCCTTCAACTTGAAAGGTTTTGTTTCGAACGAACTTTTAGATGATACTACACATCGTTCTACTGAATTCTGAGCGCCAGCATGGGCGCATGGTTCTACTTCGTCCCACAACTTTTCATTAACACTCCGATTGCTCCACCGCAGCAAGAAAGGGGGAACACAAGCCTAACCGCGACAACGTACCGTCCACGAGAAGAGAGAAGAAAAATAAGACACTGCTCACTACGCAAGGATGAAGCAAACGATGGTCGACTTTCGCAACCGAGCGGACACAACACAGAAACAAAACACCCCGGTTTGATCAACAATAATACTTTATTTGTTACGTTTTATTCTTTCACTTGGACTTATTATTTACTATTAATTTGATTAAAAAAAAATTCTAAACACGGTGTGAACACTTCCTTTTTAACACGACTGCGCTTCTCCGCCGCTCGACGGAGAGCGGGAGCGACAACGAACACAACGGCCGGTGGATGGAATTCGACTTAACGATATTCAATCATTAGGGGTGAAGATCGTTGGTAGTACACATGTATGCGTGTACATGGGTTCTTTCATGGAACACACCATGACAACGAATCTGAAACACCAAGAAGGGGCATAATGTGCATCCAGGAGATGTGTGTTCGTTGAAACAAACAAATCGAATTTCGTGGGATGCTAATGGGTTTGTATTTGATTATGCATCGGGCTCATGAGGGTCAGCTAAATAAATAAGCTGGAACTCATTAAATAAAAACTGCGTTTAGGATACCACAAACGATATGGATTGTTTATGGTATCGCCAGGAAGCCTATGGGGGAACAGCGTTCTTTGTTTGCACTTGGTGCGAGTCAGGGAAATTGGCTTCAGCATCGATTGCGCTAATTGAATGCAGCTGCTTGGGTTGTTTACTGTTGGGAGAAAAGGTGGCCAGCTAATGTGTATGAAAAGAGATTTGTTGTACACATGATGAAGCTGGGAATATACGACACAATGATAATTATCTCTGGTTGGGATGGTTACATGATATGTGAACCGAAATGTTTTCTTTCAGGGATATGCTGTTTATTCCATAAAGAATTCTTTGTTGGGGAAATTTTGCCGATGCGTTAATGCATGGGAAAATGCCCTTGTAGATGTAATTCTTTTTAGAAATTTTCGGTAATGCTTGTATGCATTAATATCCTTGAAAGAGGAAATGTTTTCGGGTGCCGGTGATTGGGATGTAAATATGGGTTGCGGATATGGGGCGTTCTTCAGGTGAGCTTCAAGAACCCCCACAGGCGCACGTAGACGTGGTTTTGAAATATGTTGAGAGCCACAGTGATGCTGTGCGCTCTTCTAAATCCAAATTGGAAATCAGGTATTAGGTTCCTGGCACTGATAAAGTTATTTAACTTTTCGTATATGAATTTTTCATATAATTTGCTGATGCAAGTGAGGGGCGAAATAGGACGAAAGCTTGAGGGGTGAAACATTCGTTTCCCAACTTTTGCTATTGGACAAACAACAACATGCTTCCAAGCTTGAGGAAAGTACCCCAAGTTGTAGGCATGGTTGAACAGAATGGAGAGTTTTATAAATAATAAAGCAGAAAGCCTTCGCAACGAGTGGTATGACATGTTGTCGATACCGGGTGAATTCTTAGGGTTTCGAGATTTAACTGGGTTGCGTAGGATATTGGTGTGACGAAACCGTGACCATTATCACGCGTGTCATCGAAATATGGACTGTTAGCTGGGTTGAAGACAACAATTGGGTCGTTAAAGTTGTCTAATTTATAGTGAACCTCGCTATCCTCTAGAATGAGTCAGCGATTATTTCAAAGGACTTTCCGGACGTTCGAGCTGAACGAGGTGGGCCACCAAGTCGTGAAAGGAAGCCTCACTTACCGTAAAGAGGAAGTGCCGGAGGCTGTCCTCTCTCACGCCCTTAATTATTACGGACTTCGCCTATTTTCCAACTGGATGGCGAAGACGGCCTCACTCGCCTGTCCGCAGCAGCATTCAGCTGCCTCCCCACACCGCGCGATGGCCCGCTTCTCTCGGGAAGCGAAACTGTGGCGTCCTCGGTGGGGATTGTCGCATTCTGGAGAGCTGGGGCACACAACTCTTCATTCGACACCTTGGGCCCATATGCTCTTCCCTCGGGCGCTCCTGCGCCTCAAGAAAGGTCATGGGTGGTCGCTCGTTGATAATGGGGTAGGCATGGCCGCATAGTCTGGTGGGCAGCAATCGGAGGAAGCTGTACTCCTCCTCCACCGCCAGGCAACCCAGGGTCCTCCTGCAGCCGTCGATAAACACAGCAAGTTTACTGGCTGCATTCAGGCCCTCTTGTCCCGAGAACACTGAGACGGCCTTGGACACAAGGTCGTAGACCCTGTCCTTGCCCAACATGGTCTCTGTAGGACACGATTGGGGCTCTGCACTTCGCCTTTTGGCCGTGAACGGCGTACCGGGTGTGTCATCCGTGTCCACGGGATTGCGCTTGAGGCCGCGGGGGATGGCTGTGTCGGGGAAGGAGTGCCCCCCCCCGTTTCCCCCGCTGTTGCCTCGCCAACATCAGCAGGCTGTCCTCTCCTCAAACGTGTTCCGCCCCAAAGGAATCAGACGAAAGAGAAAGAGGAAACAAGGAACGCAACGAATACCTGGGCTTTGTAACCTCGTCGGTTGCCCGGCAAACCAAACAAAATTCCGAGGGTGAATGGGAGACCGTGTCAGACTATCCTTTTCAGAACGAGCCTATCCAGGGCCTCGAGGGATACAAAATAATAATGTGACAATAATCTTATTTTAGGAGCATTCTATCCCAACGATATGCATCTGGAGAATACGCTCCAGAATGGGCTTACTCCCCCAAAAGCGTTGCCTTTCTTGGATAAAAACGCCTTATCCAAGACGTGCATGGAGTCCCGATTATTTACCACGCTGTCCGTGGTGCCGGAGACAAACGAATTTTCCCTGATAGTGATATCTCCAATCCCCCAGACCGCCCACGTTTTAGCACGGCGATCAGTGAAAGAGATAAATCAACCAACGATCGAACATCTCCCAAATTGTGGTGGCTTCTCAACGAGGTGAGGACTTCACTTCCTCAGTGTTCGCCCGATACACGGGGAACAACAAATACAACAGCAGGGAGTGCAAAATAAAAGCAGATGGCGAGGTTGTAACTAATTAAATCTTACAGTTTATTACTCGTTGCGCCGCACAATTAAAAACAAAGTTTAAAAATTTAAGTCCAGAAAACTTATTTCATTAAAACACACAAAGCACCAATTTTTTTTTTTTTTTTTTTTTTTTTTTTTTTTTTTTCTTTTTTTTTTTTTTTCTTTTTTTTTTTTTTTTTTTTTTTTTTTTTTTTTTTTTTTTAAAAAGCACCATATTACAGAACAGGAAGTCAAATGAACTGTTCTAAAGAACCAGTGCTTTGTCAATTGCCGCTGCTTAGGAGCTCACCTCA